>JAOTNS010001669.1:0-45170 GCA_028476615.1 Culter alburnus
TTGGTCAAAAATAACCAAAAACTACGACTTTATTCAGCATTGTCTTCTCTTCGGGGTCTGTTGACAATCCACGTTCACGACTCCGCAGTGACGCTGCTTCTTCTTCTCTTCTTTCCTGTTTTACGGCAGTTGGCATCCAGCTTATTGGTGCATTACCGCCCCTTCTGCTCCGGACAGTGACGCTGCTGACGTGTTATGTAGTGTGCCCGAGCTTCGTTTACAGTCTGACGGAGACGCACGCTGTATTCAAGCTATTCTACATTGTTTGTATTTTGGTATTGCTATTTTTTTAAAATGGTGCATAAGTGTGCATGACCCCCGTCAGCAGCGTCTTACATCAGCAGCGTCACTGTCCGGAGCAGAAGGGGGGCGGTAATGCACCAATAAGCTGGATGCCAACCGCTGTAAAACAGGAAAGAAGAAGAAGAAGAAGCAGCGTCACTGCGGAGTCGTGAACGCGGATTGTCAACAGACCCGGAAGAGAAGACAATGCTGAATAAAGTTGTAGTTTTTGTTAATTTTTGGACCAAAATGTATTTCGATGCTTCAAAAAATTCTAACTAACCCACTGATGTCACATGGACTACTTTGATGATGTTTTTATTACCTTTCTGGACATGGACAGTATACCGTACATACATTTTTCAGTGGAGGGACAGAAAGCTCTCGGACTAAATCTAAAATATCTTAATTTGTGTTCCGAAGATGAACGGAGGTCTTACGGGTGTGGAACGACATGAGGGTGAGTCATTAATGACATAATTTTCACTTTTGGGGAACTAACCCTTTAAGTGTTACACGGAGTGAGCAGGTTCAATCCAAGTCTTCTAACAAGACACGAGCGACCACTTTATATGATAAACAAATTGTACTTTAGCAGTTTATTCACATAAACATTGATGAAATCACATATGTAGCACATATTTATATGGTCAATGGAAGCAAACGTGCGTACATCACGCAAAATAAACCTCATTGGTTCTTGCGCGCACGTTTGAGCTTCCGACACAGCCGTAATCATAGGATGTTTTTCAATAAATGGACATAAATGATGAGAATATTAAAAAAATCTTTATTTGTTATCCAAAGATGAATGAAAGTCTTATGGGTTTGGAATGACATGAGGAAGTGAATGACGGCAGAAATCTCAATTTTGAGTAAACTATCAATTTGAGTTTCTCATCTGGTCGTTCGCTTTTATATTTGGTTTTCTTTTTTTGTTTTCCTTATCCATCTTATGTTGTTTTCTGTGAAAACTTGCCACGATATGTATTAACAAATAACGTGTCCATGGCAACAGAAGAATTTTATAATGGCAAAACCTGGGATGCTGTCGTGAAACACTTAACGGTTTCCCTTACCTAAGAGAACAGTTTAAGAGATTATATGCAACACCCTTAAGTCATTCCCTTAGTTAAGGGAAAATCACGCCTTAAGGCTGCTGTCCGTGATTTTTGGCCCTCTAGCGGTTAATAAACAGAACTGCACGCATCTTGCGGAGGAACATTGTAACCGGAGCTACTTTTCTCCGTGTATGTCTATGGCGAGTCACGCAGTTACTGTGATACTCTGCGGCGGGTCCTACCAGTCCGGTCTGAAATAGTCCGAATATAAACACTTATTATAAGTGTTCCATAATGATTCAGGATAAGACAAAAACACGGTTTGGAAAATGGATTCATGTTGTATATTCTCATTATATAATTTTTGTAAATTTTTAACACAAAAAAGTTGCGGACTGCAGCTTTAAGTGTCATTCTTATGGGAAAAACTTAAGGTGCTTTATGCAACCGGGCGCAGACCTTCTGCCGTCACTCTGAATGTCTGGCTATGTGAGACTAAATGTCAGATTAAAGTCGGGAGACATACTTTCTTCTTCTTCAGAAACTTGTGTGATTTGGATCATTGCTGGAATATTCTTCTTCTGTCAAGCTTCTGATTGAAAGTTATCTTGTCAGCCATTTTATGTAAAAAGGCAAAAAACAAACAAAAAAATACATCACAATATAAGATTTGGTAATAAACAGAATTTCATTAAGTTTAGTGACAAAATGTTACAATGTTTTTAACTGTTATAATTTATAACTTTTGGTTTGCCGGTATGGTTCCGTATGGGGGTTCAGCTTTACAATAAAGATTAGATTAGCATAAAGATATGCGTGGAGGCGGTGAAAGAGATGATGTTCGAGGACTGCTTGGAAGTCTTATCTTGATGCAGTGATCTGAAACAGACAGAGAAGAAAAACAACAAACAGCAAAGGTGCAGAACGTGCAGCTATATGGAATATGTAGGAGGTTAGAGGGAGGGTTGACTGTGAGCTGACTAAACTGAAAGTGAGTAATAGTGGCTTGTATATACACGTACCTTGATAGGAGAATCACTGTGATTGGAGAGATTGAACAGCTGAGCTATGCCTACGTGACCTGCCTGAACTAACACTTGCTCTAGATTGGAAAAATAGCATTAGAAACTAATGCTATAAACATACAGGGAGCCCTGTCAGTTGGTATTATTATAAAAGGTTAAAATTAACAGCTCAAATTAATAATAGTTATAATATTGTAAATGTAAATCTGCTTTGTGTGCACAAATACTACCTTTCACAATGCCGTCTAAACATTTTGGATGATCAACCCTGTTCATAGATGTCATCTCTCCTTATCATTCTTGGACCACTCTTGGAATGTGATCCCAATATTCATTAGGCTTCTTTTCATGCTCTTTAGCAAAGTTTAAATCTGCAGTTTTGCGCCAAAGGCTGATGTTATGCATTGATCTGACGCTCCGAACCGTCTGTTTTCAAGCTTCACTCTCACTGATCTTCTGATCTTCTGATCTTCACAGCTCCTGTTATTATTCCTGTCGGAATTCACAGATGCTCCCAGTTCAGTTTCAGTGATTGCATTGAGCTTGGGTCCAAAGTATCATGTTAAATGGGTGCTTGATTATGATTTCACTTTTTTAAACTTTAGTTAGTGTGTAATGTTGCTGTTTGAGCATAAACAACATGTGCAAAGTTACGACGCTCAAAGTTCAATGCAAAGGGAGATATTTTCTTTTACAGAATTCACTGTTTAGGGACTACAACAAACGGCTGGTAGGGACTACAACGAGCTTCTTCCTGGGTTGGTGACATCACAAACCCCAATATTTACATAAACCCCGCCCCCAAGAACACACAACAAAGGGGGTGAGGCCATGTTATTGCAATACAGTATGTAACACAAATGCAATAGCATGTCATAAAAGCAAGATGACAACATGACAAATTATAACCGAAATTGAACTAAACTATACCTGTTCTGTCTTCATGCCGCATCTATTCTCTGGCTCTGTAGGATCTTACAACAGTTCCCACAGCAGCGATTTATAGATTATCAAGACAGAATATGCTAATCAATGACTTTAAGATAGTTAACAGCTACATAAATTCATCAACTAACCATTCAGAAGCGTCCTGTTGCATTCTACATGTTGTCACTTCTTCTTTCGTCTCTCCATCAGTGTCGACTCCGGTTTGAACATAAAAGGCTGAACAGTTTCTGACATTTACAGTAAGTCTGCGTGAGGTAATCAGCGCTGCTAACACTAGGTTTGCCAGGTTTCACAACAAAACCCACCTAATTGATACTCAAAACTAGCCCCATTGCATTTCAGGGGGGCTCTCACCGATAAAAAATCACATTCCGGGATGTAAAATCCACATTTTTGGTGGGGTTCTCCTAGTAAAATTCGCATTCCAGAGGCTAAATATCATGTTATGTGGGGTCGCTTCAACCCGCAGACATGAAAAACAACTCAAGGCAACAGTGTAAAAGTAGCCCAATTCTGCGGGAAAACCACAGACTTGTCTAACATGAGCTCTTGAAAAAGTGCCTCTTTAATATGAAAGAATTTTCGTATTGATTTTTCTGTTGTATTTTGAATTATGCATTGTGCAACTTTTACTCTTTTTTTGACTACATATTTGAACAAGTAAATGTACTTTTTACTCCACTACATTTGTGATGAGCAATGCAATTACATTTCACATGACACCTAACTTATTCTGCAGCAGTTTGTTTCTGATATAAAGAAGTGATATATCACCATCTAAGGGCATTGAAGGCACTACATCATGTGTGTTTTGCCTTTACTCACCCAAACTTGTCAACAAGGATACTTTATGTGAATACGAGTCCAATTGCAGGAGTTTGATTTTTGAGATGAGGAAATGACTGCCAGCACATACAGTAGACTTTGACTATTGAATTTTACTTACATTATTACATTATTTTATTGATCCGCTATATTAACAAGAGCTTTTTGAAGGATATTTATGACCTTTTTGAGCACTTGAGCTTAACTGACAAATTAGCTGTTTCTTATTTTCACTGGCACATCTCAGGTGTCGAGGACTATTGCATCTCTGAGCCTACATTCAGCATGAGTAAAATACTGAAGTACTGTTAAAAACAGATAAGACTTTAAGTCGTATTGGAATTGGTTACTTGTAACTTGTAACATTTTTGCTGTAAGGAATCTGTACTTTTACTCAAGTATGGTTTTCAGGTACTCTTTACACCTCTGTCATAAACATATAAATACTGCAGTGAGAGTTTTGAATCATTTGACACTGTAGTGATATTGTGAACTCACTTCTGCTGCCCTGACAGCAACATAGTGTCGGCCCACATCTGGTCCGCATGTAATCCACATGTACCATATGTGGGCCGGATCTGGGGCTCACAATCTTACAGGACAATTCTTTAAAGAAATATATGTCAAAACTAGCATGCTCAGTATTCAATACTGAGCATGCTAGTTTTGACATATATTTCTTTAAAGAATTGTCCTGTAAGATTTGTGCTGCTTACATATAACAAAATGTCTGATATTCATCAGCCAAACAATAAAAAAAAAAGTTAAAAGTTCTTTAATACGTAACTTTGAAGTGCTCAGAAAGCGTTTGACAAACTGATATAGACTGAAGTCAGATACAGAGCTGTATCGTTTTCAGTATTAGATTAACAAATACCCATGTGTCTGTAGTGGGAATGTGATCAGTGACAAAGATGAATAATGTCCTGGCACTTTATAAACACTGCTGTAATGAGTGTGAGTGGAAGTGAAGCTAAACAGAGTCCATCGTGTCCATAAAAGGCATCAGTGCTTGAGCTGCAGATATGAACATCAGACACACACATGAGATGTTGAGAAGTGTGCAAACCAATGCATGATATTAAACCCACAGATTCTGGATCATTTTCTCATTATTATGACATTATGATTTTCTAAAACATGCACATCCATCCTAATAATAGATATGTTACGTATGCATAATATGCAGAAAACCTGTTTGCCTAAATATGTAACAAACAAACAGGTTCACGTGCAATAGTGCCATCATCAGATGCGTGACAGTGACAGATAGTGAGACATCAAACAGGTATAGTCTTATCACTGCATAACTATGAGAGTCATTAATGTGGAACCCTGAATCTGACCGTCTGCTGAACTGGAAGTGTCAGTTCTCATGTAGCATTTCCTTCTCCTTTTCTTTCAGAGGAATCTAAACAAAAGACCGCGAGCATTTCACTCCAGAGCAGCTCGACATCTGATCAACCAATTTTCCCTCATTTCTCAGTAATTCCACTGTAAGCCAGCTCTGCTATTATCTGTCATTATCTGAGCTGGTTGAGTGAGTAGTCAAATAAGGTAAACTCTAGTCATCACGTGTCAAGACGATCCTAAAATTAAACCAGCGAATGAACAGCTGAGCGCACACACACACACATACACACAGCTGAGCGCTCGAGTGTGTGTTCACTCGCGTCCACTCACGCACACGCGCGCGCGCCTTTGTCTGTCCACGCGCGCTGTGTGACAATAACACGACAGCACAATGACACGATTCACTTATGCTGAATATATCTCCTTATTTCGAACAAACGGCACCAAACGAAACTCATCGCCGCAGAAAAGCTCATCATGTGGACGCGCAGCAGACCGAGACATCGAGCCGTCAGAGTGAGTCCTTCAGTCCGAGTGTGTGTGTGTGTGTGTGTGTGTGTGTTTGTTTACCATGGCAGTTTGTGCATGAACAGAAAAGGCTCAAATGGTTCAGTTCATATGTGTCAAATCACAGTATGACAGACATGTGTGACAGGTTTGTATCTGCATGATCTTCAGCTGTCATTTTAAATCGGGTGTTTTGTTACTTCTGCTTTCAAATCTCACTGTATTGACCGTTTGGAGAGACCGGGGCTAGTTGTCACACTCATTCCCGTCAGTATTTCTCAGAAGGTGTTGATTTTTTGATATTTTTCTTCAGACACATTCACATAGAGATTGCTATAGCGAGTCATTTTTCCCATGGGGTAAGTTGTCACAATGGAATCTGCTATTAAAATCCATATCCAGGGCTTTTTTGGCCAAATGTGAACAGTGAAACGACTAGGAAGTACAAGAAATGAAACATGCAAAATGGAAAAAGATACAAAAACTTGTTTTGGCCAAAACCAACACATAAAGCATTCAAATCTGCCTTCATTATACAGAGGCTCTTGGCTTAATGGATGTCATTGAGTGTTAATTTTGTTTACTTGATGCTCACCAGATATTATAAAACTATGATTATACTGTAAATTTAGTTTGGAGGACAGAATTCACATATTCACATATTCACATATTGGAGGATAGAATTCAATATTTAAATTTAAGACATTTCTAAAAAGCACTGCTGGAGAAAACAAACATTTATGTGTGACAACTAGCCCCGGTCTGCCCCATCACATGGCTGATTGTTTATGCACATCTCTCTCTTCATGGTGCTGCTCCTCAGAGTGATTTCTGCGGTGAGGAGAGGAGATGTGCAGCGTGTGAGTGAACTGGCATCGGCGAGTGACGCAGACGACTGGACAGCTCTGCATGAAGCCGCTCTCTGCGGACAGACGCTCTGTGTTCAAGTGCTGCTGAAAGGTCAGAGTGAACTCAAACTCAATCAGTGTCACACAGACGGGCTTGAAGAGCTTGTTTTGTCACAAATCTTTCTGAGGAATCTTTCACAAAACAAAACCCATGCACTTGTTGAACAGGTTGAGTCACTCTAGTGTTTTGGCTCGGCTCTTAAGTGTTTTATTGTGCTAGTCATTATTGGTCAGTAATCCTGGGAGTTTTGTGTTGGTCGTTCATGCTCTGGTTAATGAAGTGTGTGTGTGTGTGTGCAGCTCGTGGTGTGTGTGTGGACAAACGCACGCTTCAGGAACAGACGGCTCTGATGCTCGCGGTTCAAGGACGACACCTGGACTGTGTGAGGATTCTTCTGGAAGCAGGTGCCGACCCGGATATCTGCAACAAAAACAAAGAGACGCCTCTTTATAAAGGTAAGTTCACTCCAGTCATTTATCTGTGTGTGCCGTTCCTGGGGATAATCCAGTGTAAATCTTATTTCTTATTTGTGCATCCTTGCTTGTTCCTTTCTTCCCTTTCCTCTCTTCCTTCTCACTCCTTCCCTCTTTTTTGCTTTTTGTTTCCTTTTGTTTGTTTCCTTGCTTCCTTTTTCCTTTCCTCTTTCCTTTTCTCGCTTTTTTCTTTCTTTCCTCTCTTTCTTTTCTATCTTCCTTTCCTCACTTCCTTTCATTTTATTTCCTTTTGTTTTCTTTCCTTTTCTTTCCTTTCCTTTCATTTCCTTTTCCTCCTTTCTTTCCACTCCTTTCATTTCCTTTCCTCACTTTCTTCTCTTCCTTTCCTTTCCTTCCTTTCCTCTCTTCCTTTTCCTTTTCCTCTCTTCTTTTCATCGCTTTTTCCTTTTTCTTTCCTCTCTTCCTTTCCACACTTCTTTTCTTCTCTGTTTTTATCACTTTTTTATCTTCTCTTCCTTTCCTTGTTTCCTTACCTGTCTTCTTTGTACTTTCTTCTTTGCTTCCTTTCCTCTCTTCCTTTTACTCACTTCCTTTCATTTCCTTTTCCTATTGTTCCTTTCCTCATTCCTTCCTCACTTTCTTTCTCTCTTCCTTTTCTCACTTCCTTTCCTCTCTTTTCATCACTTTATATCCTTTCTTTCCGCTTCCTTTTGTTGCTAATTTTGTTTCTGCTTCCTTTCATTTCCCTTCCTCTCTCCTTTACTCACTTCCTTCATTTCCTTTTCCTATGTTTCCTTTCCTCATTTCCTTACCTCACTTTTTCTCTTCCTTTCCTCTCTTCTTTTCCGCTTCCTTACCTCACTTCCTTCCTTTCTTTCTTTTATTGCTTCTTTCCCTCTTCCTTTTGTTTCCTTTCCGCTTCTTTATTCTCTTCTTTCCTCTCTTCCTTTCCTCACTTCTTTTCTTCTCTTCTTTTTCCTTTCTTTCTTCTCTTCCTTTCCTCGTTTCCTTTCCAGTCTTCCTTTGCACACTTTCTTTGCTTCCTCTCCTCTTTTCCTTTCCATGCTTCTTTTCCTTGCTTCCTTTCCTTTCTTCCTTTCATGGCTTTCTTTCATCTCTTCCTTTCTTGTCTTCCTTTGCATGCTTTCTTTTCTTCCTTCCTTTCCTCCTTTTCTTTCCTCATTCTTCCTTCCTCTCTTCCTTTCTTTGTTCACTTTCCTCATTTCCTCATTATTTAACCTGAAAAATGTCAACATTAAGTGTAACTGGAACATGTTTTTGAACTTCACATTAAAAAACAATAGAAACAAATGTGGGATTTTCCTCCTCATGTCAGACCAGCACTGGTGTAAATGTGTCTGAATGTTTGTCCGTCATGTGTGTTCATGTTCAGCGTGTGAGCAGGAGAGCATCGGCGCGGTGAAGCTGCTGCTGGCGTCTGGAGCGGCAGTGAATCAGCGCTGTCACCGCGGCTGGACCGCACTGCATGAAGCCACGAGACGGGACAACGTCCAGCTCTGCCAGATGCTCCTGAAGGCCAGAGCTGCCATAGACGCCCGTAACGCTGATGACGTCACACCCACAATAGAAGCCGCACGACACGGAAGGACAGAAGCGCTTGCTTACCTGATCCAGAAAGGTACTGAATGTTATGTGTTTGGATTCTCTCTAAAATCCAGTGACTTAAAGGGTTAGTTCACCCAAAAATTCTGTCATTTATTACTCACCCTCATGCCGTTCCACACCTGTAAGACCTTAGTTAATCTTCAGAACACAAATTAAGATATTTTTGATGAAATCCGATGGCTCAGTGAGGCCTGCATAGCCAGCAGTGACATTTCCTCTCTCAAGATCCATAAAGGTGCTAAAAACATATTTAAATCAATGAGAATACTTTTGTATTCCAAAAAAAACCAAAATAACGACTTTTCAACATATAGTGATGACCGATTTCAAAACACTGCTTCAGAGCTTTATGAATTTTTTGTTTTTTTGGCGTACAAAAAATATTCTCGTCACTTTATAATATTAAGGTAGAACCACTGTACTCACATGAACTGATTTAAATATGTTTTAGTACCTTTATGGATCTTGAGAGAGGAAATGTCACTGCTGTCAGTGGAGGCCTCACTGAGCCATTGGATTTAATCAAAATCTTAATTTGATGAACGAAGGTCTTAAGGTGTAGAATGACATGAGGGTGAGTAATTAATGACAGGGTTTTAATTTTTGGGTGAACTAACCCTATAAAAATCATGTGTTAAAGAGAATAGTAGTAGACAGTTAGTTAATATCAAACTAATATTTTTCTTTAATTTAAGGTAATTGTAAATTTATCAATAACATCACAGTTTAGTCCCAAATGAACTAACCCTTACTTAGTTACAGATTAATATAGGCTAAATATTCACCATACTTTTTGGCGTATCACAAAAATGGCAAACAAAAAAAAATGTAATATATAAAACAGATTATATAATAATTATTTTGACCTCATGAAGTTTAAGATTATTTTGACTGTTTTATACTCTCTTCATAAAAAGTGAAATTTTATAAGCAAACATTTAATAAATCTCAAAATACTCCATCAGATATGCCAGATAGAGTTGTGAGTGTGATTTCTTCAGATGTGAAGATTGCTGTGCTTCTGATCCATCTGATCTGTGAATATGCCTGAAGATTTTAAAATGAATATTCTACCATGACATGAATTAACAAATGAATATGATAGCTAACTAAAACAAAAACTCAGAATAATCACAAAATAATAACAGGACAGGATAGTACTTTAATTATCGCCAGGGTAAACTGATTCACAGAAAATCATTTATGTTCATAAGACATTTATTTCAAGATATTAAAGCATGGCTTCTGTGTTTTGTCCCGTCAGGTGCTGGCGTGAACCTCCAGACATGTGATGGAAACACGGCTCTAACCGAAGCCTGCAGACACGGTCACAAAAAAACCGTGAAGCTTCTGCTCCAACATCACGCCGATGCCAACAAAGCCTCTAACGCCGGCCTTCTGCCACTGCACATCGCCAGCCAGCATGGACACGAGGAGTGAGAATTCAGTCTAATCAACAGATACAGGCCTAGAAAACTACACAAATGATCAGTGTCCTGCAGCAAACGCCTCAACAGCTGCCTCATGTGCTGCTCAACAGCTGCGGCTGACAACAGCTGAGACAAACACAGCGAACCACCCGCTTACTGTCATTCATCACAGCTTTGCACTCAAAATCCTTCACCTAATTTGGTGTTCCTGGATCAAAAATGACCAGCTTTTTTTTTTTCAGAGTTATAGTCAGTTTTTTTGTAGGCTGGTCATTTTTGACTGAGAAACACCACAAGTGTAACAAGGTGGGGAAAATTTGGGAAGTAGTTACCCAGTGTAAGCAAAGTCTGTGAGTTTTAACCTTAAAAGGGATAGTTCACCCAAAAATTATTCCATGATTTACTCACCCTCAAACCATCCTAGGTGTATATGACTTTCTTCTTTCAGCCAAACACAATCAGAGTTATATTAAAAATATCCTGGCTCTTCCAAGCTTTATAATGGGAGTGATTGGAGGATGCAGTTTTGAAATCCAAAAAAGTGCATCCATCGATCATAAACATAATCTACACAGCTCCGGGGGGTTAATAAAGGCCTTCTGAAGCAAATCAATGCTTTTGTTTAAGACAAATATCCTTATTTAAATCTTTATAAAGTAAAATAAGGAGCTTCCGGTGTGACAGCCATACACATTTGACGTACGTCCAAAAAGCGTTAACTTCCGTGACCTAGTACACAATGACATTATAAAGTTTTAAAAAAGGATATTTGTCTTACACAAATGCATCGATTCGCTTCAGAAGGCCTTTATTAATCCCCCGGAGACATGGATTGTTTTTATGATGGATGATGCACTTTTTTTGGGCTTCAAAGCTTGGACGAGCCAGGATATATTTAATATAACTCTGATTGTGTTTGGCTAAAAAAAGAAAGTCATAGGGCTTGAGGGTGAGTAAATCTTGGGATAATTTTCATTTTTGGGTGAACTATCCTAACTTCAACTAGCATTTTCAGTAAAAAGAAAATCAAAATGACCAGAACACAAAATTAAGCTTAATATGTCTTAGGCATGTGACGATATAAAGTTTTCATGTTGCGATAATTGCTTAAGCTTATTTCACGGTATACGGTATTATCACGATATTGAAATAAGTTGCAAAAAAGTGTTGTCGTAGGTTTAAGAATTCTTTTTCTCATAACAAAAAGAACTCTGAACATTTAAATACAATAACGCAGTACACAAATTATAAAGTAAAATGTTCCAAACAGATTAAAGTGTAAAAGAATTATAAAGAACAACAGGTTACACTCTATAAGGTCTCATTATTTAACGTTAGTTAATGCATTAATGCATTAATGTTACATTTGTTACTGAAGGTATTTTTTGTTGTTGTTAATATTAGTTAAAAATACAACTGACCATTGTTAGTTTTTGGTCCATTAAATAATAAATTACAACTTTTGATTTAAGTAATGTTAATACACATTAACTAGAAATTAACATTAACTAAGATTAATAAATGCTGTTTTAAATGCTAATAAATGCTATAATAAAAGTATTTTTTTTCATTGTCAGTTTGGTAATAATGAATTAACATGTTAAGTAATGAAGCTAATAAAGGTCATCAAGTATGACTGAACAATAATTAGAACATTTCTAATCATTAGGGCATGTTGTAGTCCAGATTAAAATATAAAAATGTTTAAGTTTGAAAATAAATAGCCTATTAAGTCTTTAAGTATTAAGTATTTGGTGCTGTGATGAACAACATTGCAAATACAAAAAAAAAAAAAACTGAATGGCTGTTTCAGGCATTTTAAATACTGTAGTACCGCAGCTGTTTACGGGTTTCTGGGGTAACCGCTGCATTTCTGCAGTTCCATCAGCGCCCTCTGCTGTCAGAGAGTGAACGTGCACTTTCATTCAGCGCGTCTCCTTCACTCGTTCCGCCATATGCTTCTCGTGCACGTTGGGTTTGTGCACGTTGGGTACGGTGTTGTGGATTTTATACGGCTGGTATTCTTAAAATGTAATATAAAAATTGTAAAATAATATATGAATTAGTAATATATTAAATCCTTAATAAATAATTATTCACGGTATTTTGAGGTGCCCATGGTAACAATATCGTGCATATTCATTATCGTGATATATCGTATTACCGAATATCAGCACATGCCTAGTCTTGATGATTTAAAGAATGACTGTTTGTTGGATTAAGCTTTAAAATCGGTGTGTTCCATGTCTTTTCTATAGGATTGTTTCCCTATTGCTGCCGATCAGCAGCCGGATGCGGTTACGGCAGAGCGGCATCTCACCGCTCCATCTGGCCGCGGAGCACAACCATCAGAACATCATGCGTCTGCTGATCGAGGCCGGGTGTGACGTCAACAGCAGACTCTCGCAGCAGCGCTCGTCCGCGTTCCAGGACCGCCGCGTCACGGCTCTGTACTGCGCCGTCGCTGCCAGGAACGCACAGGCGGTTGAGGTCCTGCTGAACGCCGGAGCCGATCCCAATATAGACCCGTTCGCCCCGCTGCTGTTGGCGGCGCATCAGGGCTGTGTGAAGAGCGTGGCGCTGCTGCTGGAGCACGGAGCCCGTGTGGACTCTCGCCCGCCGGGCCTGACCGTCGGATTCCCCGCAGTGCTGATGTACACACATCACCTGGACATCCTGCAGTGTCTGCTGGACCACGGCTGCGACGCTCAGACCTGCTTCACATGCCACAGACATCAGTGTGAAGAGGACACACACTTCAACACGAGCCTCACCAAACCAGATTTACAGGTATTGCTCCAGTCTCGGGTATATGGAGGCTTGTTTCCGCCACTGAATAAAAATAAAAAAACTTTTTTGAGATATAAACTCACAATTCTGAGAAAAAAAAGTCAGTTTATATCTCGCATTTTTGACTTTTTATCTCGCAATTCTCGCAAGTCAGAATTTTGTGATAAAAACTCAGAATTACATATATATATATATATATATACACACCAATCAGGCATAACATTATGAGCACTGACAGGTGAAGTGAATAACACTGATTATCTCTTCATCACGGCACCTGTTAGTGGGTGGATATATTAGGCAGCAAGTGAACATTTTGTCCTCAAAGTTGATGTGTTAGAAGCAGGAAAAATGGGCAAGCGTAAGGATTTGAGCGAGTTTGACAAGGACCAAATTGTGATGGCTAGACGACTGGGTCAGAGCATCTCCAAAACTGCAGCTCTTGTGGGGTGTTCCCGGTCTGCAGTGGTCAGTATCTATCAAAAGTGCTCCAAGGAAGGAACAGTGGTGAACCAGCGACAGGGTCATGAACGTGGCTCATTGATGCACGTGGGGAGCGAAGGCTGGTCCGTGTGGTCCGATCCAACAGACAAGCTACTGTAGCTTAAATTGCTCAAGAAGTTAATGCTGGTTCTGATAGAAAGGTGTCAGAATACACAGTGCATCACAGTTTGTTGCGTATGGAGCTGCATAGCTGCAGATCAGTCATGGTGACCATGCTGACCCCTGTCCACCGCCGAAACCAACAGTGACACGTGAGCATCAGAACTGGACCACGAAGCAATGGAAGAAGGTGGCCTGGTCTGAAGAATCACGTTTTCTTTTACATCACGTGGATGGCCGGGTGCGTGTGCGTCACTTACTGGGGATCACATGGCACCAGGATGCACTATGGGAAGAAGGCAAGCCGGCGGAGGCATTGTGATGCTTTGGGCAATGTTCTGCTGGGAAACCTTGGGTCCTGCCATCCATGTGCATGTTACCCTGGTGGCTGTGGCCTCTTTCAGCAGGATAATGCTCCTGCCACAAAGCAAAAATGGTTCAGGAATGGTTTGAGGAGCACAACAACGAGTTTGAGGTGTTGACTTGGCCTCCAAATTCTCCAGATCTCAATCCAATCGAGCATCTGTGGGATGTGCTGAACAAACAAGTCCGATCCATGGAGACTCCACCTCACAACTTACAGGACTAAAAGGATCTGCTGCTAACATCTTGGTGCAGATACCACAGCACACCTTCAGGGGTCTAGAGGAGTCCATGCCTCGACGGGTCAGAGCTGTTTTGGCAGCAAAAGTGGGTCTAACACAATATTAAGAAGGTGCTCATAATGTTATGCCTGATCGGTGTATATTATATAACACAATTCTGACTGTATGTCTCGCAATTGCAAGTTTAAATCTCACAATTATGACTTTTTTTCTCTCAGAATTGTGAGATTTAAATTCGCAATTATGAGTTATAAAGTCAGATAAAAAGTCGCAATTACCTTTTTTATTTTGTGGCGGAAACAAACTTCCATAGATATTTTAGACCAATTATTGGCAATAATCATTATCTTTACACCTGATTATAGTTTGTCATCAGATGAGAACAAAACTTTGGAAAAACAAAACTTCTTAGGCCTGCCATGATCATGAATTTTATGCTGACTATTAATTGTCATACAAATAATTTGGAATCGTATATAATAATAAAAAAGATTAAAATAATTATAGAAATTAAAATAAAATAGGTCTATGTGATTTACTTTATTGCTGTGAAAATTTATATTTTTATAATAATTTTTGTAATATTCTTTACTCCCCGTCAGATTATGACTCCTGCTTCTCCCGCACTGGAAATGGAGACACGAAATATTGCGTGTTTGATGGCATTTCTTTAAGCACTTAAATTTCCCTGATTTGGATGGCAAAATGTGACTGAAAGGCACAATAAATGCAGTTATCTAAAATAATAGTGTTTTGAACGAATAACCACACAAAAGACGATTAATCAATCATGACAGTCCTATTGTTTCTGTTATTTTCCTGTTTATTCCTGTCAGTCTTCTATGAAATATTGTGTTTAAGCTTCTAACTTCTGTTCACTGTCAGTTCTGCGACTGGATCTCGTCCTCCTGCTGGAGACATTCGGCCGCTTGCGTCATTGATCTGCTGCTGGACCGGGTGGGAAACGTTCAGCTGTGCAGCAGAATCACGGAGCTCCTCCGGGACACACCGGAGTGGCCGAGCATCAAGGAGAAAACATGTGAGTGCAGGGCGACTTCAGATTGATTTGCATTTTGAACCTCGACACATTTGCCAGTAAAACTACAAGCAGTAGAAGAATGACACACATGCACACATATTTCTTTCTCTCACCTGTAACTATTTGCCTGAGGGAGCAGTTCAACCACAAAAATTTAAAGAGAGAGTGACACTTTTATAAGTAACACTTACAATACAGTTCATTAGTTAACATGAACTAATAATGAACTGCACTTATACATTATTTATTAATCTTTGTTAATATTAATTTCAACATTTACTAATACATTATTAAAATCTTGTTAACATTAGTTAATGCCCTGTGAACTAACATGAATAAACAATGAACAGCTGTTTTTCAACTAACATTAACAAAGATTAATAAATACAGTAATAAATGTATTGCTCATGGTTAGTTCATGTTAGGTAATACATTAACTAATGTTTAACTAATGAACCTTATTGTAAAGTGTTACCTATAAGATAAATTATGTTTGTCTTTCATGCTTTCCTTCGTTTCGTACATAGAAGACAATTTCATTTAGGAATCATGATTTTCAGTTTTCATCTGATCTATTTGGCTTTAGTTGATCACAAGCTTCTCAGGGTCATTTACAGTGGGAATGATGTCGAGCTGCACAAGGCTGTTTCTGAACTAATCGCTTTCTTTCCAGCGTCTCCTCGGTCCCTGATGCACCTGTGCCGGCTGAAGGTGCGAGAGCAGCTGGGGACGCGGAGACCGCGGTCTGTGGACTCACTGCCGCTGCCGGGCCGATGCTACATACCTGAGCTCCAGAACCGGCTCCGACCACAACACACCCCTCACCTGTGCTCTCACGCACACACACAGCTTTCTGCCAATCATTAATGCTGAAATAAGATTTCTGCTGGGTATTTAAAGGGTTAGTTCATCCCAAAATTAAATTTCAGTCAATAATTACTCACCCTCATGTCGTTCCACACCCGTAAGACATTCATTAATCTTCAGAACACAAATTAAGATATTTTTGATGAAATGCGAGAGGTATATGACTCGTCCATAGACGGCAATATAATCAATACTTTCAAGGTCCAGAAAGGTACTAAAGACATCATTAAAACAGTCATGTGACTGCAGTGGATCAACCTTAATGTTATGAAGAGATGAGAATACTTTTTGTGCTCAAAAACAAAACAAAAATAACTTTATTCATCAATATCTTCTCTTCCCTGTCCTTATCCTTACACAGTAAGCACAGTGAAGGCTTCCATGTTTACATCCGAATGCCGGCTCAGTATTGGCCAAAACTGATCATGTGATCAGCACGATGCTTGCATGGCCAATAATGAGTCTGACATAGAACTTGGAAGGGCTGAACGTAAACAACGTATGAGAATGACACAGAAGAGATTGTTGAATAAAGACGTTATTTTTGTTTTTGCGCACAGAAAGTATTCTCGTCTCTTCATAACATTAAGTTTGAACCGCTGCAGTCACATGCCTGTTTTAATGATGTATTTAGTACCTTTCTGGACCTTGAAAGTTGATTATAAACATTTGGATGTTGAATGACCGTTGAAAAGACGAACCTCCGTCATGGTTGAAAAATACTTCCAAAATTAAATTTGAAAGGACGTGTTTGACGTTATCTTATTAATTAATAAATTATATATTGAACTAGATGTAGCTAAAAGTCAAAGTAACAATTATACATGCTACCCTGGAGAATTGTAGACATGTACAAACATATCTGAATGCATTTTTAGGAAATGTTACATATTTTTACCAATTTATGTTGTCCTACCGTGACTATTTTTGCCCAGACTATTGTCGTCGCACCAATGTTTGCTGGGATAGCTACCTCTCGGATTTCATCAAAAATATCTTTGTGTTTTGAAGATGAATGAAGGTCTTACGGGTGTGGAACGACATGAGGGTGAGTAATAATGACAGAAATTTCATTTTTAGGTGAACTAACCCTTTAATAACAAGTGATGTGAGATTAATTGTTCTATTGTGGATTGAGTGTTTTGTCTTCAGGTTGATTATTTATAACTTTTAATTTATGATCTTGAAGTGTGTGTTTGATACACAATTTTATGTTTTATTTTATAAGTGTGTGTGTTTGATACACATTTTTATGCAGTTTTACTATCTAAAAACAGAGTATGAGCACAGAATAAAGTGCTCTCCGTACTTCATGTGCTGCTTTGAGTGAGTCAGTGTCTTTAATGAGCAGAGAGTAAAGCAGTCAAGAGCTTTAATGAGCTAATTTAGCACAAGACCTGGATTATGACCAGGCTTTAATTAACAGAACACCATCTCAAAAGATAATAATAAATACTGATCTCTACATCACAGTGAAATCATGCTGTGGAACAGAGAAATGACGTGATTTAGACTGTTAAATGAAAACACATGAAATAAAGTCACCTGCTGTCAAGAGAACAGAATGATTTGTTGAAATGCTGAGATCACACAGAAACTGTCCATCTCGATATCCTTCACAAAAGCCAATAAAAGATGCATGTGTGTGTTATTCTTGCTACATCTGTACTTTTAAGTGCTTAAAACTGCTCGTGCATAACGTGTCATTAATCGGTTAAAACATGAACCTGAAGTGAAGTAGTCCTGAAGTTAGTAGTCTACACTAAATAAAGCCGAACACGCTGAAAATGGAGGAGGAGATCGCTGGCTTCGTGGGAATCGGCTTGATAACCACATGTGAGCTGTTATTGTGAAGTCCGTCGATGAAGTTGTGCGTCTCAGTCGTTTTGTTCCTGTACGCCGCGTCCGCGTGCGGGAGCAGGAAGCGGCTGTGCAGCGCGTGATACTGAAGAGGGCAGCACGCGCACGCTGCGCTCCTCCTCGACGGCTCCGCGTTACTCGAGACCAGCGGGTTATCATGAATCATCTTCCTTCTCGCCATGAGATCTGACATTTACAGTCCCGTTCGCGTTGTTTTTAAGGAAGTGCTCCAGACACTCTCGGGCTGCCCGAGGAGCACTGCGGTTCCTTCCAGAATGACGCCGGGAGCTGCCGCTTGCGCATGGGCACGTGGCCCGCCCGCGCGTCGTCCTCGGAATTCGGGCTCAGATCCGTCGCTAAACGCGCTTCTGTCCCGTTTCCGCTCGGGCCGTCGCGCGCGAACACGCCTGCTTTAGCACACGTGGGGTCGCTTGTTCTGTGCGAATGGCAGCGGGGCACCTTGGAGTATCTGTGCGAGAAGCGCTTCAGCTGCTTCTGCAGGTATTTGCGGTGGTCCACAGAGCGTCTGCACGGCGCAGATCTGTCCAGCGCCGCCTTGATGTCGCTCGACGCCAGGTTGACGAAGTTCAGAAGCGTCTTCACCTCGCTGTCAGAGTTCGCCATCGCGCTCATTCAGCAGGACCTCAGCGCTCTACATCCTCACTCCTGTTACATTCCTAGAGGGAAACAGTCCAAATAATGAATCCAAGGCGTTTTGCATCAACCCTTTTCCATGCTTGCACACAAAAGCTGCTGAAGTGATGTCCAGCTCGCCTGGCCTCTATAATAGCCCGAGCACTCAAAGAAGCTCAATGACTATAGACTCGGTGTAGTTATGGTGCTTCCCTCGAGCCAATCAGCGACCTCACTTTCCTCACAATGAGCCACCGAGATCCCCGGTGTCGGATTCTTTGCCACCCCAAATTGTTGTCATGGAAATCCCCAAGGGAAAATAGCAAGCAGATGCAATATTTCGCCGTAGAAACGGTCAGTGGATTCCCCTCAGGCGCAATCTGTTTTTGATTTGACAGAGTTTCTAAAGAGACGGTCAAGCGAGGGTGTCGCGCCACGCTCCGCCGCTGAAGCTCGGCTCGGCTCACTTTTAACCGTCCTGATCCGAAGCCGCCGTCTTTACCTTAGACTGATGTCGGGAGCCGCGGGCTCGGGGGAGCAGCACTAAAGAGATGTGCGCATAACCATGGAAAGGGGGCTTGAGCGCTCAAGAATCTTGTCTTTCTGTTTGCCCCCTCAATCGAGCCACACAAAAGCTGAATTACTCATTCAAACCTCACGGGACAAAGGCGGAGGAGCCGGATAGCACTCTCGCATTTGTAGTCAAACATTCGGAGACTTAAATCGAGTCGTCATGAAAGAGAAAGAGGTAGAAAGCCCATAGAATTGCCATCAGCAAACATTTTCCTGTGTCATATTAGTGGGGTCTCCATGGCTCCTTCTGGCTCGGGGACAATAGCACAAGTTTGCACACTCGAATACTGTCACCCTGCCAACGGCAACAAGGGCCAGAAACAGGACAATCCCCGCAAAAAGCACGGGCACCGCGGGGAAGGCCGCAATAGAAAAGGAAAAAGGGGCTTGTGAAATGCTAATTGAGCTCCGTCCCTCATTGAGAGGGGGAAAGAGAGCAAGGCTACCTATCCTGTCCTGTCGAGACACGTCCTGTCCCGTCAGAGGACCTTCAGACGGGAGAGCCGTTGAACCCAAACCTTGCTCTGGTCGCAGGGATGGAGTGGCATCTGCCAAACATTCCCATGTCAGCCACGGCCTGAGATATCTGTCCTGTGCAGGGCTATGATGATTAGATCATATGACGGTCATAAGTGTGCACTTCAACTTCTGTCAGGCCGAGAGTAACTGTCATGACAACAATCCTCAAAACCTGTGGATCAGTGGTTTCCCAGCCAACTTAAGGCATTTTACATGATTTAAAATAAGACAAAACAAGCATTAAGATATAAAACAACTTAAAAGTCTTACTTTGTATTTTTTTTAAAGAAACCATGGCCTGATTTATAAAGACATGCATAGAGTGATCCTAAATGTAAACGCATAACAATTTCCAAAATGTTTCTATGAACAAATTAAACATTTTAAAATGCATCCCACTTTATAACTTTATAACTCACAGTTCATCTTAGATTCAAGCACAATGTGAACAAGTGCACCAAATGCACCTACAAATACCTCTATATGGTTCAGAGGAAGAAGTGTATATACACTTATATATAGTGTATGTATACACACATATATACACTCTGAAAAAAATGCTGCGTTAAAAACAACCCAAGTTTTAACCCAGCGGTTGGGTTAAATGTTTGTAAATTTTTATTTAACCCAACTATTGTTTAAAAATTACTGTATTGCTTGCTTAAATGAACCCAAAATATGTTGGAAATTAAAAATCAAACACATAATTACTAGAGGCAACAATAATAATCAAAAGGTGAACATTTATTAATAAGAAATTTAATGTTTAATTATTATTAATAAATGTTAATTTATTAAACAATACTTTGGGTTCATTTTAAGCAAGAAATATAGTAATTTTTAAAACAATAGTTGTTAAAAAAAACTTTTAGGTTTTGTTGGGTTAAATAAACCTTTTTACGAACATTTAACCCAAACTACCCAATCACTGAGTTTGTCCATTTTAAAGTGTGTGTGTGTGTGTATATATATATATATATATATATATATATATATAGATATATACAAATCTATCAACAAATAAATTCATTCATTATTGGTATATATAAGAGCAAAAAGTTTGTACGCATGCTCTTCAGTTGCTAGTTTTTGCCTTTATAAATCCCAATTTGTTCCTCACTTTTAATGTAGGATGTTAATTTAGGATCAAATCTGATCATTTGTGCCTTTTATAACCGGGGTCTCAGGATCCCACTGTTGAGTCAGCTGTATTCTATGGCACTTTATTCAGTACAGATTGTTTCAAAGGAGCTTCACAGTAATAAACAGGAAAATAATGATCAATGCTGTAAACAGAATTCAGTTCTGCTGTAAAGCAGCTCTAGAAAGACAATAGTGTCATTGTTCATCACTGACTGGAAGACCCTTGGGTAAATGAGGAAGCCTAATTGTCATGTAAATTAAAGGGTCTGTTCACCCAAAACTGATCATTCTGTCATCATTTACTCCCCTGTCGTTCCAAACCTGTTTGACTTTCTTTTTAACATAAAAGATATTTTGAAGAATGTTGGTAATAAAACAGTTTCATTTCCCATTTGATATCCATTATACTTTTTTGTCCACATAATGGGAGTCAATGGGAACCAAAACTGTTTGTTTACACATTCATCAAAATATCTTCGCTTATGTTCAGCAGATGAATGAAAATCATAGAGGTTTGGAATGAAATAATTTTTTCATGATTATTTTTTGGCTGAACAGACCCTTTACTGAAGCCCCATGGTCATTTTATAATGAATACATTTTTCTAGTTATGTCAAGATTTTTTATAGGTTAGAAATTGTGAGTAAAATCCCTGTCTTTAATCCTTAGATTGAAGTAGATCAGGAATGACTGGAAAAGTCCATTGTTGTGGAGAATGAAGTCAAAAAGCTGCAGGACCTGCTGTTAGTTTTGTCTGCTCCTCTTCCTCGAACGCTGCTTTTCTTCTATTTCTCTAAGGTCCATCTGAAAAGCCCAGTGAAACAATAGCTGTGCTCTTTTGAAGTGCCTGTGAAAGGAGAGATGAAGAGCACAGCCTCACAAACGTCTCTCTGACAGCCTGAAAAAGATGGATGACTGAACTGATGTACTACTGTCCCAATACTTTTGGCAATATAGTGTAATTACTGTATAAAGATTATGTTTGAATTTCATCTATAGATTTTACAAGGGCTTGTAACGTTATAGTAAGGGTTGCCAGGTTTTCACAACAAAACCCACCCAATTGCTACTCAAAACTAACCCAATCACATTTCAGAGGGGTCCCCCAGTAAAAATTGTGTTCTGGGCAGTAAAATCTGTGTTTTTGGTTGGGTTCCCTGGTAAAATTTGCATTCCAGGGGCTAAATATCATGTTATTCAAGGTCGCTTCAAGGTGCCACCTGAGACTGTTAGTATTTTCTCTTGCACTTATGGGCCTTTTGGAAAGGGTTATGAACTGGGTGCCGTATGTTATCCCTAATGCAGAAACCTTGTTCCGGGACCAATTTGTCGAGCATCATGCTGATAGTGCCTTGAGTGCAGTTGGTTTGTGGCCAGCCTACTGCTACATTATTAGAGGTTCATGGTGAAGCAGTTTGATGAGAACAAGAGGGGATGCCTGGGGGGGATGGGGGTGGACATTGTCAGTCAGATCCACTAGCATATGGCATTTAATATTAAGTACTAGGGAATTGCTAGGTCGTCACAGCAGTCAGAGTTGGGCGAATTGAGAGAAATGCTGCGACATCAACAAAAGTTCCATCAGAAAACTAGTTCCCACCAGGTTGTGGAGTCACAGCCTGAGTGGGGAAGAAATTGACTCAAGTAAGGTAGGCGCACATAGCTCAGTTTCCCTTTTGATCTCCTCATGTCCACGTGGTTGTCCTGCTTATTGGATACAGGTTCAGTGGTGTCAAACAGTTGTTTTCAACATTTTGAACCATGGGGACAGGATCATCTTCAAAGTTGTGCTTTGGTAAGTGTAATTCTAGGTAATTTATGTTCTTGTGGTGAACGCTGGCACAGTGGATGTGACGTTCACCCTACAACTATGGTGGGTAATTTAAAGGAGGTTCATATAGTCAGTTTGCCGGCGGGAGTCGTTGAAGATAAGTCAGTAGTTTCCACAGTCCAGTCCCATAGTGTGGAGGGGGTTCTTCCTTGTCCCAACAGATTGAGTCCCTTGATTTACCGGTTTTGTCCAGTTCAGAGCAGGGTCAGTTTAGAGTTTTGCTGCAGAAATATCAGGTATGTTTTTGGGTCATGAGGATGATCTTGGTCCCCGCTCCCCCTAGAATTACATAAGATGTTTACTTACTTTCACTTTCAGTTTCTGAAAAACTCTTTATGTTCTTGTAACAGGTGTTTGCTCTTCTTTGCCCCTGCACAGGCCAGTTACAGTTTATCAGCAAGTAAGAATGTGCATGAGCTGTGCTGGAAGTGTCATCTTTCATACTGGATATCTATTTATATAGATCTTGTCATGAACAAGTAAGGGGCAGGAATGTGCAAAATCAAATTTCTTCTTGTGAGCTAAATCAGTTTCAGTTTCTAATTAACAGTCATCCTGAAAGTGATATTGAAATTGTTGCAATATAAAAGCTTTGCAGCAGCTTCTTTCTGTTCAGTAAAGCGCTGCAGCTAAAGGATCTGAATCTTCCTCCAGCAGACATCACAATCACCTCAGACAAACTTCAGACCTTGAAAATAAAACAGGTAGGCAAGAACAAATTTACTTTATAGCATTTGAGTTCATTTTTATCCTACTTGAAATCAAGTGTTTTAAAACTGAGAACAGCACACTGCAGTGAATAACACTCGCTGGCTGTGCAGCAGAACAGACAGATATTTGGAGACTACAGTGGTTATGGTCTTTTATAGATGTGAAAGCAGGTCTTATCACAGGATTGGACATAAACAATATGATGGTTTAATGATTACGTGTCAACAGTGTAATTATAAATGTAATTACAGAAATTAATTACAGATTTAATTACATGCAGTTGTTTTTAAATATAAGTACAATGTAAAACATGCATGTACACAATAAGTGCATTGTATCAAATTATAAATTTAAATGTAATTACATAGTTAGTTAAGGCCACTTAATATAAGTGGGTCCCATTTTTTTTTTTTTTTTTTTTTTTTGAGTTGTTATTTTCAGCTGCTTCACTCGTATTTTCACTTTATTCACTCGTCTTATTTATTTATTTTTGATACAGGACAACAAGAGGTCACACTTTAGAATAGGGTCCAATCCTCATTATTAAGTATGACTTTGCCTCAAACTCCTAATTACTGTTTATTAATGGTTAGTAGGTAGTTGTTAAGGGGTTAGGTTAGGTATTGGGTATTAGGGGATGCAGAATAAGACATTAATATGGTATTTACAATTATTAATAAATAGCTGATGTAAAATAGTAAGAATTGGACCATAAACTAAAGTGTTACACTTTTTTCCAATAAACACTATTATTGTCTACATAATTTTGTAAGGGTTTTGAATGTAAAGCAGACCACTCGTCCACACACTGCCCTGTTTTTTTGTGCCACTGCTGCAAAGTACATGAAAGTGCAGTTCTTACACATTCATGAGCGAAGCATTTTCACCTCAGTGAAACTCTGTTAATGGAGATCCACAGTCCTGCAGAGATCAACATCAACTCTAATTAAACACACCTGACCCAACTAATCAAGTCCTTCAGGCTTATTTGAAAATGGCAGGTATGTGTTTTGGAGCAGGGTTGGAACTAAACTCTGTGGCTCTTTTGGGGTAAGCTCTCTGTTAGTGTAAAAGGAAAAAAAATGATAATGTGTTATTCATATTGTGTGGAAAGATAGAGTGAACATCCACTGATATCAGATTGTCACTAGAAAGATATTTGAGAACGCATTACATACCTTGCACAGTTGTCCGTATGGTTAATGTGTCCATGCATGGAGTCTTGGGGTCAGATTTGCACCATTATTTAATGCCCAGAAAAAGCATGTCTTAAAGGGGTCATGAACTTCATTGTTTTATAATGTTTCCTGGGATGCACTTATAATGTTAGAATGCTTTTTACATCCAAAATGGTTATAAGTTAGAAATAAAAGACATTTTTCTACCCTGATTTTATCAACACGATCACATGAGAATACGTATCAATAGTACAAGTTTGTAATCTCGTAGAATATATACGCCAAAATGAGTTTTGGCGTGCGTATGGTACACAGATTTTCACGTGCATATGATATGCACTTTATGGCGTGTTTTTGTGTGATCGGGCTCGATTTTATCCTCTGATTTGAACGCTCTGTTTTAAGGGGCGTGTCTGCTGTGAAACTTCAGTGTAAACGCCCACTGCTGTGATTGGCTGACATCTTTGCATATGAAATACCTAATTATTACTCTCTCAAAAACTTTTAGCACGATTTTACTATTATAGCTCTCAAGGTTGACTAATTATGAAAAGTGTTGCATTACATTTATATCTATGGTATTATATTTAGATAATGGCATGAAAGGTTGCAGTGATGAACATTGTAGTCATTGATGGTCATTGTAGTCATTGCAACTCAGTTTCTGCACACTAACGAATGCTTTCATCATAACTAACAGTGCAAACTCGATGTAACTAAGAGATTTGTTGAATAAAACGGGAGTTTTTTGGCATGAGTCCAGAACTCAGTCACTGATAAACTCACTCTGTTTGATTGACAGCTCCAGAGATTGTAAAGGGAGCGTTCTTTGATCACTTCTTTATATAATTTAATCACAGTTTAAATAACAGATTATTTTTATCCTACTAAGAGAAACAAGGTGAAGTTGAGCGTTTAGTCACTGGTTTGATTTACTGACACACAGACAAAGATCATCTGACTGTACATGAATCATTAATATCAGATCAGGCATTAGAATGAACACAGTTACTGACATGTTGTTGCATTACTGTCGAGTCCATATCGTAAAAGTCTGTTTGCAAAACCTGCGCCGAAATGCGATTGATTTACCAAAGAATCCACAGTGAAATGAACCGAATACAAATAAATAAAGCTCAACTGAGACATTCACATTGTTGAAAATAAATAACCATATTCCTGCATTAGGATCCTTTGAAAGGTAATGTTATTTTAGTCCTGTATCGCTCTTCTCTCCTCCTCATCTCACTAACACACCAGTGGGCGGGGCTAATGATGCAGTGATGAAGTAGGCGTTGATTTCTTCCGTGGAGGTGGAGTTTCACCTGTCGATAGGCACGAGTCATTCGCTGGGTTTGGTGTCAATAAAAGCTTTTATTGGACTAACAAGGAAGTTTTCAGTTCTGAAACTTACAGGATATTCTTATAGTACGATGAACCATTATATATCAAAAGCTCAAAGGAAAGTTGATTTCTCAATTCATGACCTGTTGGTCATTATGGAACTGAGATGTTGCATGTGTGTTCTATGTGTGTGCGCCTTGTCAGTAAATCACCCGCAGAAATTTTCACAGCCATCTGCACTTTTGAGATTTGCCCTGTTTAGTAAACCTAGACCTTATTTATTTATTTTTTGCTTAAAATGTTTTATTCGAAAATTCTAACAGATTACAAAGACAGAATAACAGCAAAAAAGTATACAAACAAAGAAGGATGGAAAGAGAAAAAAAAAATACAACAAATAATAAAAGAAAAATTTAAAGGTACAAACAAATAAACCTTGGCTATGAATTATCAAATAGATTGACAATTTTTTCGTTTAAAATAAATCTTTTAAAGCTTGGGCTCTTTTACTCCAAAAGTAACAGTATGTATTCTAGTCCCATTGATCCCTGTAGTACTGGAGTTTTTTTAATTCTTATTATGAGTCTTATTAATTGATATTTATCACAATAACATGCCAGTGTTTGGTGAAATTCCTAAATAACTGTTTCTCTTTTTATTTCAAGACCCTAATATTAAGAAAAATGTCTTGGAGTGATATCTTCTTCCCTGGAAACCCCGAAAAAAGGGAAAGGCTTGTCCGCAAAAGTCAAGAGATACAAGAATTAATGAAAAACAACTTCAGAGCCACCAACCAACTCACTGAGGCTCTGAAGGAGCACTTAGGCTTGTCCTTCAGGCCGATCAAGCTGAACGAGAAAGCAACTGTGAAGGAGAACTGTGATGTCATCATTGAACGCATACATGAGATCCAGGCAGAAGTGCAGAAGATTGACGAGAAGCTGAAGGCGAAGCTGGAACCGACGCTTTATGAGAAACTGAAGAACATGTCTCTCTCTGCTCGTGACTATCATCGAGTCTCAGGATATATTCGTCCAGTTTGTGGTGTCGGGGGCTCTGCTGCCGTTCTTGCAGTTGGTTGGCTAATTAAAAATGAAAGAATTCTGACAAACATGAGATTGACATTTGGTTTAATTAAAACAACAGCTTTAGCCACAGTAGTAGTTGGGTTGTTATTTGCAGGGATTGATATGATTATTAGTGTCATTCTAGGAGCAATGGAGTGTGACGAACTTGAGAAGGCCCTGAAAGAGTATGACGAGGTTTTGGAAGAATTCAGGCCAGTGTCTGAAAAATATCAGGACAGCATAACCCATGTCAGGGTAAGACTTGAGATGAGTCAATAAGACAACAGTAACCTCCACAGTCATCTGAGTAATCATTAACAAGCGATACATGGCTTTTCTTATTCTCTGGCAGTTTTGTGTTGTTTGATTAGATATTTCTGAACAGTAAGACAAATAAAACATTAAACTATGAACAGAAACAGTTATGTTAATAATTGAGCCATAAGTAAAATATGTACCTTTTTTTTTTTTCCTATTTCACCACTGTAGTTTTATTTCTGTCATGAGTGTTGTATTTTATATATTCAGATAAAAGACATGCATTCATATCTTGTCGGTGTTTGTTAAATGCTGTATCTATATCTGCTACAGTCTCTCTGAATTCAATGAAATAAACTGTTTACAGAAATTAAACAAAGACTCCTTGTTTTTTTTCTGTTTAAAATGAAACTTATTTTCACTGCAGAAGTTCAAAACCAGTTTGCTTTCAAACAACTTTAAATTTTAATCAAAGTGTCTTTAAAGCAGTAGTTAACATAAGATGGTGTGCTGTATTTATGAAGCAACAGATAAAAGTTGTGTTAATGTGCTGCTAAATGCAAGTGCTTTCCTCTTGACCAACAGAAGACATCAGAATGCTGTGTCGCATCAGAAATCTGTCCATGTTCTTTGGTGGGCAAAACGAGCTCAAGAAAGAAGAACTGATAAGGTCCACGCAGACCCTCCACCACTATGTGCTCAGATACTTCAACATCACCAAAGACTGTTAGAGATACTCAACACTCACCTGAATCAAAGCCCTTCTCCTGCAGTCAAAGCAAATGAAAGGGAAAGCATTGAGGAAAACTTTGCCAGGGTAAGAGATGTTATGTTCCAGATCCTGGACGTTTCTGAGAAGGAGAACAAACATGTCCAAAAGGAGAAACCTGATCTTTATAACCAGATTACCTTCTCTGGAGTGTCTCTGAAGGACAAGGCTGAGCTGATAAAGGATCTGCATCAGAAGACCATGGGACTCTTGGGGAACATCTGCGGTCCTGTAGTCGCTGTTCGACTGGCAAACAGTGTTCTGGGGAGTGTCATGCCTCCAGTGAAACAGAACGATCCTCAGCCTGTGCTGTCACTTGCTCTGGGAGATCTAGTGCAGAGCAGCGCAAGAATCACTGAGCTTCTGTGTGGATCCGGAGAAAAGAGCCTGGATGAAGCCGGACAGTTAGTGGAAGAAGCCCTGTCTGTTCTGAGGCCGCTCTGTGACTCCTACAATGACATTCTGAGTGAAGTGGAAGCATACGTCTCCATCATATCTGAAAACATGTAGAGCAGAATTATAAAAAGATTAGCCAAGACTCGGCCATTGTCATGTTACTTTTATTTTTAATGTATTTACATGATATTATTAGAATAAACAGAAAAGTGCACCTGTAAATGTTTAAATTGTGTGTAAAATCATCAATACCATGATGAATTCTCTGCAGAACGGTCATTTAAAACTGGCACATATTTGTGCACATCAGAGAGAGCAAAAGAGTCTTTAAGCCCTGCTTCCAGTGAGTGTTTCTATTATACAGCGTGACAATATCAGACTCAAACCAATGTTTAAAACACATTTTTTGGTGTGTGATATTATTATTCCAATTAAAAAAGGAGTGCAGAAAAATTTTTAAAAAATCAAACACCAGGCCAGGCCAGAAACAGCAGGTCCATCGCGACTGTCACCTCCAATAATACAACAACAAATGCAACCAAGAAACATTACTGACAACTTTTTTTTTTTTGTAAACAAGTCAGAGATGACATTAATGAAATACAACTTTGGATAAATTGTTGATACATTATGTGTTGTATGCAATGTCATCTGAACATAAAAAAGTTGACTGTTAAGATAGCTTTTTAAGAACATAAAGAAAAGCAGGAACAAATTAAAAAAAGATTAAAAAAACAAAACAAACAAACACCAAAACAAGTATTAATCGCGGTATTAACACCACAGTCGACTCTAGAAATAGTCCGTGAAACATCGAAGGAGGGAAACTGAATGACCGACCTGCTGTTTGTAAATTGAGTTTTGAAAAACCACATAAAAAACAATTTTAACATTATTTTCCTATCAATCTCTGAAGCTAATGTTTTACACACTGCACTGTATCAGACATCCATTATACTACAAATTAATGTTTTCTGCAGTCCACTCAGAAATGACACGCAGTCTAAACGCATCCCAGCAGCTGAGAACCATTCATTTACACCGCTTCAAAATCACTGTCATCTGAACTCTCATAATCAACTTCTTCATGGTCCTCCAGCATCTCCTCGGCCCATCCTTCAGCAGAGAAGCAGCATTTGGTCCTAAAGCCTGGCTGTAACTTGAGTGGGGTATTATTGTCATATTTGATATTCAATATGTCTGATCATCTATGATTCATGATTTGTTATCACCAAAGGACAAAGGAAAGTGATTTAATCCTGAAACTGACGTGCTTTATGGAGACTTTTGTGCCCCTAATTATAGAAACCAATATCAAGTCTCTAGGCCCAGATGTTTTGCTGTTTTCCACCTCTTTCCTCTCTTTGTTGTCAAATCCCAACCCAGAATGAAGCTACAACCACTCCTCCCACAACAGTATAAACCTGCGCTCTTCTCCTCCCACTTCACCTCATCACCACAGACAGCAAATGATAAGAAAACATGAATAAACTTATGCATTCATAACCTGCGTTCATAATCAGGATATGTAGCAGTGGTTGGTACGATTACATAGTTTCCCCAAAAGAAGTTAATAAAAGTTATCTTCTTCCCACTGTTTCTGCTAGAAGACATTTCTGATTTCAGAATTAATAAATCAAAATGTAAAAAAAAAAAAAAAATGGAATGACTTAAAAGGCATAATAGGCTTAATATCTGTAAAATTACATGGAAGACATTTTAAAATTAAGGACCTGAAAACACATTAATACCAAAACAATCAAAATAACACATCTGCAAGTAATAAAAATTAAATATTTGATGAGTTATCAACATACCAGTCTGATTATAAAGGTAACTGTTTACCATCTCGACTTCCTCCCCTGCAGCTGTGCAGCACCTTCCTGATTTTTGACACTCCAGATTATCTAACAAATCAGTGTGGCACTTATATTATAATCATATACAGTGTATTATTTCAGTAATAATGGTATGATGAAGAATATGCAGTACCTCACACTTGGCTGCTGGAGCTCCTTCTGCAGGTACAGTGGATAGGCAAATATTTCCCCTGTTCATGTTCAGAGCCTTGAGTAGCTCTCTGTGTCTGCAAACAACCACCTCAAGACCTCTTCATCAGTTTGATTATCTTCTGGCAGTTTCACGTGCAGCAGACACTGACTGGCTCCACAGATCCCTCTGCATGACAAAATAATTCTGGTTAAAACTGAAATTTGACATTTTTCCTCAACTAGTCAGGTTAGATCACACCAACCGGCATCTTTGTAATGATTGGAGACAATAAAGGTATTCTTTCAAACTACTACTTAAGGTTTTGTCAGGGCTCAGGCACATCTTCTGCTTTATCTACTCCAGCTACACAAATGAGTGGAAAGGCAGGGTGACAAACTGCAGCACAGTCACTATCTATTACAGAGATCTGCTATTACATAATGAATGACGAGCTACTAACTACCCACTTTGGGCTCCACCACACATACCCATATCCAAATCCAGTTTCAGCACAAGATGGCTTGAAAGAGTGAACCATATTGCTTAAAGTGCTTGTAACAAACTAAGATACTAGTCTGTATTATATAAGCTTACACCAACTGGTCTTGAGGGATACATTAACTATTAATAAAGCAACAATCCTAAATTTCAAATTGTGGATTTAAATCAAAGGTGCAAACACTGTATATTTTACTAACACTTTTCATTTTTCTCCTGATCTCATCAACAAAATGGTGAACATCAGTGTCCTTGGCAATGAAGGTGCATCAAAATATGGTTCCTCTGACCTTAATAGAATAAGAGAAAAAGATGTACAGTGTCAGACATTATTTGTTCTGTTCATTTCAAATTAAATAAAAACTACAATTGTAAAACAACGAACCCTTTGACTGATGAAATCGGTACTGTTTTCGGTACAAGTGAAGTGCTCTACACTGGCCATTTTCTCACACTGGAGCTGCAGAATGTGTTTTCCATAAAGCTTCTTTGGAATAAGTCTCCATGTGTTTTCCCAGCCTGTACATTCGAGTAGTAAAGAGTAAAATGAAATATCTATTCTAATATTCTTCCAACTCTCTTATGGCAACCATGATCCACACTGATCTTACCCTTCCAAAGTGAAAGTCCTCCTGCCCAACATCCGCAGAAAACCTTGTCTCGATAAACTGGGTGCAACAGTTTTCATTTCTTCAAATGTCCTGAAGACATCCACTGAAAACAGAGCGTCAGCATTCACAGATGTGTCCAATCTTATCAGGTCTCTCATGTCAGGTGTCCAATGTGCCAGACATAATCTGCACAGCAATTTTGCAAGTGCAAATTATACTGACCTAAAATCAAATAGTAGAACAATACTTGTTTGTAACACACAAATGGAAAAAAATAAATGAAAATATAAAACCATGGTTCATACCATTTATGCAAACTAAAATTTTTGCTCGGCCAACTGATTCTGTGATGTTTTCAGGGTCACAAGTGCATTAATGGACAGATCTCACTGAAAAGAGAAGTTCAATAATGAGTGAGAAAATATTCAAATATGTCCAGTTAAGATTGTAATTTAAATAAAAAAATAAAAACATAACTTAATAAAATATAATAATCTCTACCTTGATTGACCAGTGAATATCTGCCATCTTTTTTCACACAGCACACCGTTGGCTCAATGGGCTTGTAAATTCCCCCAATGCAGGACTCTGTTATGAAGGGAGAGTTTTTTTATTCCGTTTCACTTGGAAATACGTCACGACACTGGAGAAAAGTTGTTTGCAACTTCCAGTTCACGGGGACTTTAAGGATTGTTAATAAAAGAAAATGTATTAGGACATTTTAACAATTCCATAATTAATTTTTAACTTAATTTATTGTCATATAAAATTGTACATATAAAAATTTGTAGCATTAAATTGTATGAGTTAACATTATGCATTACGAACTAACATGAAATAACAGAGAATGAAGGTGAATAAGTGAAGGTGAAGGTACAGCTTTACAAAATGTTCTGTGTCTTTCCGCTTGTGGATCTTTCTATCAGGCTGGGAAGTTAATTTACGTTTTTACAAATCTGAACTAAAATTAAGGCCTACAGCCAAATCACAGCCATATGACAACAGCACTCTTTTCTGAGGTGAAGCTTATAATTAGACGAGGTGTGGGGTAAAGGTGTGAATCTGCACTGCCTCACGGGTTGATTCGATTATGATTCAGAGAGTAACAATTTGATTATTCTTCGCAGTGTAAAGATTAACATTAACCAAATGTACATAATTACTACATAGTCTTAAGTGTATTAATTACCAATAAATGTATTATTAATGCTACAGAAGTTTAGTCAAGAGCAGTGATTCCCTCTTTGTCTTTTGTTGTTTGATTAACATTAATGACATACAGCAGCATGTTTATTAAGACCTAAATCACGGATGTAATATAATGTAACACATCAGATTTTTTCCACATCTGTTTACGTTCACTAAGAGAACTGAAACTCGCCAAGATATAATAATTCAGTATTGCATGATGTCTGTGAGGGTTTTCTGTGCTTTGGGTGTATCAGTCAGCAAAACCCTCTTTGTCAAAGAATTTTGGTCTGATTTATCAGATTCTTTGGCTTCGAAATCCAATTTGGTATTTGATTTAACTATGTGTGATATATTCTGTTATTTTTCACATTGTAAACAAAATATAGAATGTATAGGAATCTAGTTATTTTATTGGCAAAATATTACATTCATAAATGTAAATTTTCCTCAGCACTGCCCAAATTAAATCACTTTCTCAGTGACCTTAACTATATAATTATGATGCTAAAAAAGATTGACAACAAAGTGTCAAATTTATTAATCTGTATAATGATCTGATGAATGTTACATAAAGCTGCAGTCCATAACTTTTTTTGGTTAAAAATGATCCAAAATCATTTTTTGAGCAAGTACATTACCAGCCAGTGTTCAATTAACTGGAGAGATTTAACGTTAGATTTAATCATCATTGGCAGTGCAATTTATTGTAGGCCTAATGCTTTTTTTCCACAGTTGGTCAGACATGTTACTTACTTGTTCAGATGATATTTTCCAGTGAAAATCCTTATTTTGGTCATACTTTCAAGACGTAGAATCTGTGATTCTGAAGTTCAGTATCCACACCGGTGCGGTGACTGACAGCAAACATTAGATTCATCCGCGCTGACGAGCTGTGCCGAGGCACAACGCACGTACAGATATCTGTTCCGCATATGACTACAATTGTAGGTTTCAAACAGAGATGCACTGCAGCTTTAAATTGCTTTATTAACTATGTATTTTTTTCTTTTTCTTTAATGAAATGCCTTCCTTCCCCTAATTTATGCCTTTGTCGTCCTTTATTTATATTATGATGTCATCCATTGTAAGTAAGAACAACTTCAACATTTCAATATAACAATGCCAAGTTGTTCTTACTTACAATAAATAAATAAATAAATATCTCGGTTTGAATAGTAGCATGTGCTGTGGTGCTCTCCTGAACTAGCTAGAAATTAATATTTTTAAATAAAGTCGTAAATTGTTTTTTGCTCAAACAAAGCTCTCGCGTCGCTTCATGAAACTGTGTTTAAACCACTGGAGTCACATGGTGTCACAAACACGCCAGGTTCCAGCACCCTCCAATCACAGCGCACACCATCCCCTGAGTTCTGATCACCGCCACCTGCACCTCATCAGCACACTCATCACCAGCACTACTTAAGACACACACTCACACACAGTCACATTGTCCGGTCTCGTTTGCATCAAAGGACTTACCTGAATGCTTACCTCAAGGACTCCTCTTGCTACTTACCTGTACTCCGGGTTTCCTAGCTCCTCTCCTCGATTCCTATCTGGCGTGAAGTGTTGTCTGAAGTCATAAACTCCATTCAGCAAGTATCATTCTCCATTGTCACTCTGCAAACACAAAGGACTGTGTCATTCTCCATATCACTCGTACATCACCAAAGTGCATCTGCTACTCACCTGTCTGCATCGTTATACTCTGCTTGTGTTCAATAAACAACCTGTTATTCCTATCTTCTGTCTCCTGCCTGGTCCTATTGTAACAGAAGACCGGACCAAAACAGCGGAATACAAGCATGAGTCAACCCGATCCTTTCAAAGAGCTGGCAGATGCTTTTCGCCACACGTTTGCGGTACAACCACCGGTCTCAGACCCACCACCAGCTCCAGCACCCATCATCACTTCAGCATCCACCGCCACTTCTTCTTCTCCTGTAGCGCACTTCAGTCCCATGGCCCAACCGGCGCCCTACACTGGTGCGGCGGAGGATTGCAACGGCTTTCTTCTGCAAGTGTCTCTGATCCTGGAGATGCAACCGCACTTATTTCCCACCGAACACTCCAAGGTAGCGTACATAATCTCTCACCTTTCAGGCAAAGCGCTGCAGTGGGCCGATTCTATCTGGTCACAGAAGCATCCAGTAACACAGACATATGCTGGCTTCGTTGAACACTTCAGGGAAGTGTTTGGAAAACCATCCTGGGATTCATCCATTGGTGAGAAGCTTTACAGATTAAAACAAGGAAAGTTGTCTGTTAACGAATATGCTTTGCAATTCAGAACCCTGGCTGCCCGGAGCGGATGGAATGAACAAGCACTGTTGACGTCATACCGTCAGGGTTTGGATCCTCAAGTGCGGTTGCATCTCGCTGCATACGAGGATACCATCGGGCTCGAACGTTTCATCCAGCTGTCAATACGCTTCGCCACTCGTATGCAGTCGTGTCTCGAAGAGCACCAGGGTCAGAGTTTCACCAACACCATCCTCTGCCGCCCAGAATCCGTCAGCACTCCAGAACCAGTTCCTGAACCCATGCAAATAGAGTCATCACGGTTAAGTTATAAGGAAAGACAGAGAAGGCTGACCCAGAATCTCTGCCTCTACTGTGGTTTACCAGGACATGTACTCTCCTCATGTCCTACCCGTCCTGCACGTCCTATGGTGAGTGCCATTATTTCAACTCTCCAGACTTCAAAGCCACTCACCACGACGATCACACTTACTGCCGCTGATATTTCTCTTCCAGTATGTGCCCTCATCGATTCTGGGTCAGCGGGAAACTTCATCTCCGGAGCCCTCTGTCAGCAGCTCAACATCAAGACCCAGATTACGCCTAAAACTTACCAGATCCAAGCCATAACTGGAAAACCTGTGAGTCGAAGACATGTCAACCGGATTACGAAACCCATCCACATTCAAGTTGGCGTTCTACATCAAGAATTCATTCAACTACTGGTTCTGGAGGGTTCCACCGCTGACGTGATTCTAGGGCGCCCGTGGTTGCAGCTTCACGATCCCATCCTCTCTTGGAACACTGGGGAAGTCCTGAAGTGGGGCGATCATTTCTTCTCCGAGTGTTTCTCCAATCTGCCTGTTCCCAAGTCTCCTTACTCCAATCCGTTTCCAGTCTGTGCAACGTCCATCGAGAGCCCGCTCGAGAAGCGTTCTGTGGACATTCTGACCTGTTATGCCCCCTTCAGAGACGTATTCTGCCCCAAGAGAGCCTCCAAGCTGCCTCCACACCGGCCATGGGACTGCGCCATCGACCTGCTTCCGGGTGAGTCAGTGCCACGGGGTAAAATTTACCCCTTATCCATCCCGGAGGAGAAGGCCATGGTGGAGTACATCGAGGAGGCTTTGGCTCAAGGATATATCCGACCATCCAATTCCCCTGCTGCTTCCAGCTTTTTCTTCGTGGCCAAAAGGACGGAGGCTTGCGGCCCTGCATAGATTACCGTGCTCTAAACTCCATTACAGTCAAGTTCTGTTATCCCCTTCCTCTCGTCCCTGCAGCCTTGGAACACCTGCGCACTGTGTTCACCAAGTTAGACCTCCGCAGCGCCTACAACCCTGATCCGAATACGTGAGGGGGACGAATGGAAGACCGCCTTCGTCACGCCCACTGGCCACTACGAGTACCTGGTCATGCCGTATGGCCTGGCCAACGCCCCCTCCGTATTCCAGGACTTTATCCACGAGGTGCTCCGGGAGTTCCTCCATAAGTTCGTGCTGGTTTATATCGACGATATCCTGATATACTCCCGGAGCATGGCCGACCACCAACGCCACGTTGCGGAGGTCCTGCAACGCCTGAGGGCTTTCCAACTCTACCTCAAGGCAGAGAAATGCACCTTCCATCAGCCCTCAGAAACTGGCCAACACCCACCACGATCAAAGAACTGCAACGTTTCCTAGGATTCTCCAATTTCTACCGAAGGTTTATTCACAACTACAGCTCTATAACCAGTCCACTCACCAGTCTTCTCCGGCATAAGCCCAAGTCTCTGTCCTGGACCCCAGCTGCCACTGAAGCATTTGAGAGGGGGGGGGGGGGGTACTGTCACAAACACGCCAGGTTCCAGCACCCTCCAATCACAGCGCACACCATCCCCTGAGTTCTGATCACCACCACCTGCACCTCATCAGCACACTCATCACCCAGCACTACTTAAGACACACTCACACACAGTCACATTGTCCGGTCTCGTTTGCATCAAAGGACTTACCTGAATGCTTACCTCAAGGACTCCTCTTGCTACTTACCTGTACTCCGGGTTTCCTAGCTCCTCTCCTCGATTCCTATCTGGCGTGAAGTGTTGTCTGAAGTCATCAACTCCATTCAGCAAGTATCATTCTCCATTGTCACTCTGCAAACACAAAGGACTGTGTCATTCTCCATATCACTCGTACATCACCAAAGTGCATCTGCTACTCACCTGTCTGCATCGTTATACTCTGCTTGTGTTCAATAAACAACCTGTTATTCCTATCTTCTGTCTCCTGCCTGGTCCTATTGTAACACATGGAGTACTTTAATGATGTCTTTACTCTTTACTTAAGAGGTTTACTCTTTACTTGCTTGGGGTAAACCCAGCCTGATCTGCCGGTGATTTGATTTCGCTCGGCAACTCAGTCTGGAAACCCGTGCATTAATTTCTGCTGCGCTGTTACACTTTTGCGGGAACCAATCACTGACTGGCTTAACCACCTTGCTCGCTATTGGCGGGTATAACACGATGACGATAGAGAAGCGACGGCAAGCAGCTTTCAAACTCTATCTGATCTACCCGTCACTTCAATATAACAATGCACAATCACAGTGACGCCGATTGTGTTTAAACATTTACCTTATCTGAGAGAAATGTAGCAGAGCGTTGATCCGACTGTCTCTTCATAGGAAGATTACAAACAGCGATTAATGACACACAATGATTCTCTGCTGTTATTTTGGTGGTTTGCTTCACGATGTGAGTACAGGACTCTTTTACTTCAATGCCCCTTGATGGTAGACAATATTTTTATTATTTGCTCTATATGTTTCGTCTCCCTGCTTCTTGAATCTCGCGCCACCTGAGCTGACTGGAATTCTTTTTAGTTGTCATGACAGTGACGTAGTTTAGGGTGGCTATATTCCGCGTTCATTTACACTGAACCAGAACAGTATCAGAGTCGCCTTTTAAACTCTCGACGATGCTGAATGACTTCTTTAGTTAGCAAACAAATTGCTTGAGTGCGTGTAATTACCGATCACTTTCATGTTTTTTTGCACAACCTGCAAAAATCACTCGATGCCATTGCTGCTTCTGCAAACCGTGGATCAATGCTACAAACCAATACAAACTAAACCTGCGTCTCAATCAGCTCCCTAGTTCCCTAGGTCGTGAATCAGTATATCATGAAAGTGAATGTGGCTGATTCCCTGATCAGTGCCCTGACTACTGAACTAGGGAGCTGATTGAGACCAAGCGGCAACCTCCCCCAGTTTCTCGTGAAGCCAAAACGGAAGTAAATTAAACTGTGATTCATTGACTGGCCGCTAGGGACAGGCTGCAAAAGGGAGCAGAATCTCATTGACCATAATGTTAAAACAGCCAAGTTTACAGCAGAAAAAAACATGTTTACACTCTGGTTCAAATTGTGTTTTGGTCTATACTGCTAATTTTGCCCTTCATGACAACTCTGAGGGGGGTGAATTTTTTTTATAACTCAACTCATCCGTTTAAATTATATTAAGCCTTAAAGTTCTGCATAATTAAGGGCGTGGTCACTTGAGTGACAGGTAGATCGCTCTGCTGTCTGTGAGTCTGTCATGTTCCCTGAGATACTTCACTCGTACTGCGTATGGGGAAAGGTCTCCTTTTTCCCCATTACTGAAGCCTTTTTCAATAACGCAGTGTAACTGCATCGTCATTGGTTCACTCATAGACAAGTTGTTGAACCAATGACGGCGCGGCATAGCTGCACGGCCTATGGCGACAGAGCGTGCGAATATTCCCGCCGAAATGGGCGGGGTTTAGGGCTATATAAGCTGGCGTTTCGCCATAGGATTTCAGTTCTCTCTCCTTCAGCGACAACTTCACATCGCTCCTCGCTGATCTCCGGCTGAAGCCTTCGCCGCCTGGAAGAAGCTCGCCTGGAAAGAAGCTCTCGTCGCCGTCGAAGAGGCTCCCACAGCGGACTGCTGAGCTTGCCGACGAAGAAGCGCCGGCGCCCTCGTCGACTGCCGCCTCGAGCGCCGTCTCGAGCCGCCCACTTCCCGCTTCCGGCCGCCTGCCAGCCCATCTCCTGCCGCCATCCGGCGCGCCTAAAAGAGCGATTTTCCCGCGGTTTATTGCCGCTCTAAAAGAGCTTTTCCCAGCGGTTTTCACCTTCTCTTCAATGAAGGCGATCCTGCCGCTCGCGCCCTCCCGTCTTCTTCCTCACGCGAGCCGGCGAGGAAGAGACAGCGGGGCAGAGCGGCCCAGCACACGGAGTTGGATGACGTCACGCCGGCTTCCCCACGTGCCTCACCCTCTTCTCCGTGAGAGCAGTCCCCCGTCCTGTTCTCCCGCCCTGAGCTGCGTCCCTCGGCAGTTCTGAGGACGAGCCGCTTGATGACTCCATGTCTCTTGCGCCCTCTGAAACTGAAGGTTGGGCTGGTGATTCTGACCCCGCCCGCCTTCCCTCACTGGAGCCCATTGACTGTAAGCCGGGTATGGATGCCGAGCTCTTCCGCATTCTCTCGAAAGCAGTAAAGGTTTTGGACCTCGAATGGGCTCCGCCAGAGGAGCCATCATGGAGCAGGCTCGACGAGTGGTTCCTGCCGGGTTCCTGCCAGGCCCCTCGCCAACGCGCCACCCCGTTTTTCCCAGAGGTTCACGACGAGCTGACGAAGTCGTGGCGCGCCCCGTATTCTGCCCGCCTACGAACTACACATTATTCAGCTCTCACCTCTGTGGATGGCTCTGAAGAGAATGGTTACAAGCATCTACCGCCCCTGGACGAAGCAGTGGCGGCTCACCTCTGTCCTTCCGCGGCTGTGGGTTGGAAAACTAAGAGGGCCCTTCCATCCAAGCCCTGCAGGACCACTTCTGCCCTGGCTGGCAGAGCATACACGTCCACGGGCCAGGCTGCCTCAGCGCTGCACACCATGGCGATTCTCCAGGTGTTTCAGGCTAAGCTCCTCCATTCTCTGGACGAGTCCGGCGTCAATGCACCTGCCTTCTGTGACCTCCGCAGTGCCAGTGACTTAGTCCTGCGTGCCACAAAGGCCACAGCTCAGGCCATTGGACGATCCATGGCCAGCCTGGTCGTGCTTGAGCGCCATTTGTGGCTCAACCTGACAGAGATTAGGGAGATAAACAAGACAGTCTTTTTGGACACCCCGGTCTCTCCCTCTGGTCTCTTCGGGCCAGCAGTAGAGGGCTTTACGGAGCGTTTCACTGCAGCACAAAAGTCGTCCCAGGCTATGTGACACTTCCTGCCTAAACGCTCCAGCTCTACATCTGCTTCCAGCCGCCCCAAGTCTGCGCCGGCTCAGCAGAACAAGCCTGCCCCCTCTACCTCTCAGGCAGCACCACCCAAGGAACAGTGCCATCGTAAGCGCTCCTCCTTCCCAAGGCAGCATCAGGGACCCCGGCCTAAGATTACGCTGGACCCGACGCCTCCTAAGCCTTCCTGAGTTTTCAGGGAAGGAAGAGGATGGGGCAAAGTCTTGCCACGACCGGACCACCCCAAAAGCTCTTTCGTTCCATCCCCCCTCCGCCTCGTTCAGCTCCGGCGTGGGAGATATGTTCAGTATTGTGCTAACTGGGCCCAGTGCTGCGTCCATGCAAAACGCTGTTCTATAAATATAAATACACTATAAATATTTTACCTTCTCAAAGAAAGAGCGAAGTTCCTCTTCCACTCTCTCCGGTGTACGGACCCCCGATTGGCGGCCCGTCATCCGATACCATTCAACCCCTTGTCACGCGGGCTGAGGCCTGGTTCTTGAACCTCTCCCTCATGAGACGGAAGTTCAAGATGCTAACGCTGAAGCAGATCCTCGCGCAGGTTTGCCCCGGGGACTGGTTCTGCTCGCTGGACCTGAAAGATGCATGCTTTCACATCCAGATAGCCCCCCATCACAGGCGATTCTTGAGATTCGCATTCGAGGGTGTGGCTTACCAATATACGGTCCTTCCATTCGGGGCTGTCCCTAGCTCCTCGCACTTTTACCAAGTGCATGAACGCGGCATTTTCCCCACTGAGACAGATGGGAATCCGGGTTCTCAATTACCTCGATGACTGGCTCATCCTAGCCCAGTCACGAGCCGAGCTGGAGCATCACAGATCCGTGTTACTCAGCCACATGGAGTGCCTGGGTCTCAGGGTCAACTTTGCCAAGAGTTCACTGCTCCCCAGCCAGCGTATAACGTTCCTGGGTGCAGTTTTCGACACAGTCCGTATGACGGCTGTAGTCTCTCCAGAGCGTGCTCTGGCCATTCGGCAGCTCGCGGCATCAGTCAGGAACAGAGCCTATTTCCCTCTGAAGTTCTTCCAGAGGATGCTAGGGCTCATGGCTTCCGCCTTCCCGCTTCTGCAGCTCGGCCTTCTTCGGATGGGGCCTCTGCAATACTGGTTGAAGTTCCGGGTCCCTCCTCACGCCTGGCGGCACGCCCGCCTGCGTCTCAGGGTCCATCAGGCCTGTTTGGCAGCTCTGAAACCCTGGATGAACCCTGTATGGTTCAGCCAAGGGGTACCCCTACAGGCGGTGTCCAGAAGGACGGTGCTCTCAACAGATGCGTCCAACACAGGTTGGGGCGCTCTTTGCAAGGGAAGACCGGCCTTCGGCTCGTGGTCTCACGAGGAATGCCATCTGCACATCAACTGCCTCGAGATGTTGGCAGTGATTCGAGCCCTTCATGCGTTCCAGGCACACCTGACGGGACGCCACGTCTTAGTCCAGTCGGACAGCATGACGTGGTGTCGTACATAAATCACCGGGCAGTCTTTCGTCCAGCCGCTTATGCGCTCTGGCGAAGTGTCTTCTGGAATGGGCATCACCGAGGTTTCAGTCGCTCAGGGCGACTCACATACCCGGGAGAACAAACTTGGGAGCAGACATGCTATCTCGGAGCAATGTCCCCTCAGACGAGTGGATGCTCCACCCCCAGACGGTTCTCACGATCTGGGAGTTCTTCGGGAAGGCAGAGGTAGACCTCTTCGCTTCAGAAGGCAACTCTCACTGCCCAATTTATTTCTCGAAGGAGTAAGATGCGCTGGCCCATGTCTGGCCCAGCACCCTCCTTTACGCTTTTCCCCCGATCGCTCTGATCCCACAGGTCATCAGACGAATCAGGGAAGACAAGCACAGAGTCCTCCTGGTGGCCCCGCTCTGGAGGAGCCAAGTTTGGTCCTCAGAGCTGTTCAGGCTTTCCACAAAAGCTCCATGGCCGATCCCCCTGAGACGGGACCTCCTCTCTCAGGCAAACAGGACGATTTGGCATCCCCAGCCAGAACTCTGGGCTCTGCACCTCTGGTCCCTCGATGGGAGCCTGCTAACCTCCCTGGGGACGTGCTATATACCATTTCTCAGGCGAGAGCTCCGTCCACAAGACGCCTCTACGCCCAGAAATGGTCGGTCTTTGTTGTCTGGTGTTCTACACGCAACATAGATCCAGTGGAGTGTGACGTATCTCCGATACTGTCTTTCCTCCAGGAGCGTTTGGATCTGGGTCGCACCCCTTCAACGCTCAAAGTTTACGTAGCAGCCATTGCAGCGTTTCACGCTCCTATCGCTGGCCAGTCAGTGGGACGAAACAACCTTGTGGCATGTTTCTTGAGAGGTTCTAGGCGATTAAATCCACCTCGTCCTCTCACTGTTCCCACCTGGGACCTCTCTTTGGTCCTCAGAGCTCTTAAAGGGCCTCCCCTTTGAGCCACTACGTTCAGCTGACCTCAGCCCCTGACGCTCAAAACCGCTCTGCTACTTGCACTAGCATCGGTTAAGCGAGTTGGCGACTTGCAGGCCCTCTCCGTGAGCCCTGCATGCCTTGAGTTGGGCCCAACGACTCCAAGGTCGTTTTGAAACCTAGGCATGGCTACGTCCCTAAGGTGCTCTCGACTCCATTCAGAGCACAGGTCATTTCCCTCTCAGTGCTTCGTCCCTCGTCGGATGAGCGATAGCTGGAATTACTCTGCCCTGTCAAGGCATTAAGGACCTATGTTGAGCGATCACAGCCTTTCCGGCAATCTGATCAGCTCTTTATCTGCTTTGGTGGCCGCACCAAAGGGTCTTCGGTCTCAAAGCAACGTCTTTCGTGTTGGATAGTCGACGCTATTGCTCTTTGTACTCCTCTATGGGCCTCGACTGCCCCATAGGAGTTAGAGCCCACTCCACTAGAGGAATGGCCTCCTCTTGGGCCTGGTCTAGTGGAGTTTCGATTAAAGACATCTGTGAGGCGGCCGGCTGGTCCTCGCCGTCCACTTTTGTCAGGTTTTATCATTTGGACGTCCCGACCTTACAAGCCCGGGTCCTCTCGGTATGATCCAGCGGCCTCTATCGAGCTCTGCTTCATGCCACTCTGGGAATTAACTCCCCTTTTTGTAGTGTAACGAGGTTCGACGGCTCCGGCCTTCTCACTTGTCCTTGGTTCCCTCTCGGTGCCCAAGACAAGTCCAGTCGTCCCCTGCCGTGGCACGGCGCGGTTGAATTTGTTCCCCATACGCAGTACGAGTGAAGTATCGAAAGGGAACGTACTCGGTTACTGACGTAACCTCGGTTCCCTGAGATACGGAACGAGTACTGCGTTACATGCCGTGCCACGAGGCTGCGGCTTCAGTGTCGTCGCTTCAGTCGAATGACCTGAAATCCTATGGCGAAATGCCCGCTTATATAGCCCTAAACCCTGCCCATTTCGGCGGGAATATTCGCGCGCTCTGTCGCCATAGGCCACGCAGCTATGCCACGCCGTCATTGGTTCAACAACTTGTCTATGAGTGAACCAATGACGATGCAGTTACACTGCGTTATTGAAAAAGGCTTCAGTAACAGGGAAAAAGGAGACCTTTCCCCATACGCAGTACGAGTGAAGTATCTCAGGGAACCGAGGTTACGTTAGTAACCGAGTACGTTACCTCAGCAGCTAATTTCAGCCACTGAATTTGGCATCTCAGCCGTATTTGTGCCTTTTTTCTGGATTATTTTATACAATATGGCTTGCTGCATACTCGAGACAGATGTCAGTCTGTGTACATGTGCTCGCATGCGTAACACATGTTGTTGGATCGTTTGTGGCATTGGCTAAAAGTTTTGTTCCTGAGATTTACTACATGACAATACCAGGAGGATATACAACTCTGACGCACTATTGGATATAACTAAAACTGCTGGCACTATTTGAAAAATATCTTTGGACACATGCTCATTTTTGAGAGAAACATTTGAGAGTTATACAGATATCTGGTACCTATATGTACGTATAGAGTTTTACATTATAAAACGATGCTCAGATTGCATCCTTTCTTGAGATATGTAATGCAAACTAGGATAATATATAAAGATTCACATGGATTTAACGCTTTCATGAACAAAAAGTAGTTTTTCTATGTTTTGAAATGGACATTTTACCCCAGTGCAACGGATTGGATTCATCTCGCGATCTCTATTGTTCATTAAAGGTATGAAGTCCCAGTTGATTTTTTTTGTGTATTTGCACACCAACACAAATTAATTAGGCCTACTGGTGTTAGAGCATCTATACGTTATCTTAAAAAAACACCATAGATTGACAGTACCCTTTAGTACTTCTAATGATATTGTATCTTTATTAATATTTTTAGATAGTATCTAAGATAGATCGCTAGGCGGGCGTGGTTTCAGCAACAAGTCGCATGGCTCTGACTACCCGCCTCTTTGCCCATTTTCAGTTATCTGGGAGTGACGTGCGGTGAGCTGCAGCTAAGATGGCAGGCCTCATTTGCGCATCAAAACTGCTGTCCAGAACTCTATTGGTGACGTCACGGACACTACGTCCATTTTCCTTTACAGTCTATGATTGAGACCAACACGTAACCTGATGGAGTTTTCTCATTGCTCTGCAAATTACGTCACCCGATCGTTGATCTGATGGTGAAGGACTCATCCAGTTGCGTGAATAATGCTCGTTGATCACGCCCTTGTGCAGTAGAAAATACATAGCAAACTCCCCAGAATTTAGCGACTTTTCAGACCCCTTAGCGACTATTTTTCAAAAAAAGCGCTAGCGACAAATCAATCGACTTTTTGGACAAACCCTCAGTAACTTTTCAATGTCACC
>JAOTNS010001670.1:0-36858 GCA_028476615.1 Culter alburnus
ATTTTAATGATGCCGGCCAAAATAGCAGTTAAAAAAATGAATTTAAAAAAATCTATGGGGTATTTTGAGCTGAAACTTCACAGACACATTCAGGGACACCTTAGACTTATATTACATCTTTTTAAAAAAGTTCTAGGGCACCTTTAAAGTCATCTAAAACCTGTAAATATTATATTACACCAGTAGATGGCGACCAACTGTCTTTTGAATATGATGATCTGATTCAGCTGGAGGAGCACATCCTTCCTCTCAATCAGTGTCCAAATGACAATATATGTCTCTATGACATAAAATGACAAGTTATGCATTCAATGAACATTCAATGGTCATCTCGAATCTGCTTTTATCTAGTATTCATGGCTGTTTACAGTGAAACACAAGTTCACTATACTGAATACTGTACACTACACACTGAATACTTGCCACCATTTCCATAAGTCTGCAAAGCCATATATGAATTATGGACTGGACTCAGACTGGTCAGGATAAGATCTCAAACTGCAGTGCTTAAATCATAGGTGTAGCCGCGGGTGTTTCAGGGTGTGCTGGTGCCACCCACAGTGACAGCTGGCACACATAAAAATCAGTAGCAGCTCCAGGCCATAAAAAGTATGAAGCTATTTAAATCTTCATATAATCGCTAAACACAATTTTAATGAGAATTTTAATGTCTTGCGTTATTCAGACTGGGGACACTCTAATGATGATTGACAGACTTTAATACTACACACAACAAACACATAGAATGCCATCTTAGAATTGCCTTAATGTAACAGTTTATTGTCTCTGAATGTTTTAGGATGTTTTTTCACAACATTGGGGGGGGGGACACATTGTGGCACCCTTTTATTCAATACTTTTTACAACCTCCTTTTGCCAAGAGAACAGCTCTGAGTCTTCACCTATAATGCCTGATGAGTTTGGAGAACACCTGACAGGAGATCAGAGACCATTCCTTCATACACAATCTCTCCAGATCCTACTTGGGTAAAATTGGTTTTATATTCGCATATTCCGACTTCCGCGTTCAATAACTTTGTCAATCTGCATTAAAAAAGGCTCATTTTGGTTAATTATCATTACCGACTATTATGAGCACAAACTACAAAACGTTTTTCTGCAGAACTCGATGTCTTTCAAGAGCTAACATAGGCCACGTTCACACTGTCAGTTTTTGGGATTGACAACCGCATTTACTTACAGGTGTGAGTCTCAATGTCTCGTTCACACAGCAACTTACAGTAGCATCTCGAAAACTCTGTATGAACGTGCAACGAGAGTCAAGCCCATATTCTGTTCCTACATGACACCGGCACCCATAGTGATGAATGCAAAACATAAAACATGGCGCTGCCCATGTCAACAAAAAACATTATTTTTGCAGTGGATATAACATTGTACAACAACAAAATAAACCAACACCGACAGCGGCTTAGAATGTTTTTCTTTCTTACAAATATTTTATTTCAAAGCACAGCACTTACTGTTGAGCGCAACATCTGGATTGCTCCCAGACTGCAAACCGTGGAAAGAAAGGGTTTTGTATGACTCACACCTCTTATCTCCGTCTCTGTGAATTGCTGGAGCTCCACATTAAAAACACAACACTCGGATGCGTCAAGCAGTATCTGTACAGAAGAGTTGCCATTGCACTGTGGCATTTAGAAATGCTCGTAGAATACCGCACCATAGCACACCTATTTGGTGTCAGAAGATCGACTGTACATGCAATAATGAAGCAGTTCTGCATCGCTGTTTGCCGTCATCTCTGTGCACTGTACCTTCATTTCCCCCTCCAGTAGAAGGCACAAGAGGTTGTAGATGGGTTCTATAGTAAATGGGGTTTCACAGGTCATAGGGTGCCTTGATGGCACAGATTGTAGTGATATTAGCTCAAAGGGGAAATATTAATAATTATTCATAACTAACTAAGATTAATTATGAATATTTGAATCAGTTAATCAGATTAAGTTGAAGTAGCTACATTAAAATCACAATAACTCAGTTCATCCTGTGAACACTCAGTATTGATTATTAATTAATTCTAAGAGAATGGTATTTTTCACGGTCACAGAAAAATAATTCTTTCTTAGTATTTACAGTACTTTGTAATAAGCATTTACAGAGCTGGTGATCAGATCTGATCATTTAAGAGGCAATCTATTGCAGACAGAGCATCACAACCAAATATGTATTGTGCACAAGTTTTATTAACTAAATCACAAACACATAGCTAACTAACAAACACAAACATACATACACGCAAGTCACACATAAACGGTTAAGATGACAGAAGTGGGAAACAGTAGGAGCAATGAAGAAACAAAATCTAGAAACAAAAGTTGGGACAAAATCTGCACTGGTAAGAAGTGGAACGGAAAAGTTCCTTAACTGTAACTTAGCATGACTAATGTTCAGCAGGGCATGATTGTTTTTACTAAAAAGTCCCATCCCAGCAACACACACTTTGTAGTTTCTCTCACTACATTAAATACATGTTTTGCCAAATTTCAGTACCCAGCGTAGTGTCACAGTAAGTGTGCTCAGCGTCCAACATCTGTCCGTTTACAGCACAAGCCGCATTATAGTCTTTCTTTAGAGGTTGACTGCGAAGTGCAGGGATTGACACACTGAGCTCATCAGTGATACACTAGAACCAGAGTAAATTAGGATAGGAAGCGTGATGCCCTCAACTGTGCCTTTCACATATGATACCAGAGGCCCTTGTATGTGTCCAACAGTGTTGGTAAGTTACTCAAAAAAAGTAATCCACTACAAATTACTACATTAAAATTGTCATTTGATTACATTACTGATTACTGCATGTAAAAAGTAATCAGATTACTAATTACTTTACATTCAAGTTACTTTGAAAACCTATAAAACCTACAAAAATACACCACAACTGAAACTCATAGTTCTTTCCGTAATTTAATATTGACTGAAATTATTACAGAAGTATGAAAACAGCAACTTGACTTAAAAAATATTTGTTAATCATCTGTAGATATCTTATTCATTCTAATGTAATCATAACGGTCGCCTGAGGGCGCTCAACGACCACGTCATCTGTGATTCTAACAAACTAAAAATAACTTTATTATAACTAATAAATATATTAAAATTGTACGCTTGTTAATGTTTTTTTTTGATTATGAACACATTAAGCATGACAAACCAATTATACAATCGATGAAACTACAAAGCTGGCACGCATGGTATGTATGATTATAAAATAAAGTCATTAAGATTGTTATTAATATTATTTTATGAAGTAAGATGTAGGATAAAAGTAGTTTTATCACGTGTTGAGCCGTTTCAGTGACAGCTCCAGCTCTCCGACGCACAGATACGTCAGTGTCCGAATTCATCACTCATTCATGTCGTTCACTCATTAGTGAGTCAGTGAACGAGTGACCGGTTTTGGACACAGCTTAAACATTCCTTGCTGTGTGTAGCATGTATGTGTGTGGTAGCTGAACTGTGTTTATGTTTGTATGTAACTGCATTAAAGACAGGAAAAAATTACTGAAAACATTATAATAACATTTGAAAACAGTATTGTTCAGTTACCTTCCCTCCTCGTGAACAAAAATCCAATCTAGATTGTTTAGGGGAGGTTGGACCGCTCTCATCTTGGGCTTGGGTATCCTCCTCCTCCACGCGTTCTCCGGTGATTCATAATGACGCATCCGCGCCAAACGTGATTTCTTTTAGAAATGCACTTTACCTAATGTGTGTTTCTTTTAACGCAAGTAACGCAATTTTATTGACATCAGTAACTGTAATCAAAGTACATAAATTTAAAATGTGCGTTACATTACTGCGTTATCAGAAAAAGTAATTAGACTACAGTAACCCAGTTATACCCAACTCGTGTCCTACAATGTTATATCATCAGTTTTTGGGCCCCTGTGTAATACAGCTGGTGTTTGGGCCGCAACATCAGCTATAGCCCGTTTCCCAGCTCATAATTCCTCTCCTCACCACCAGGGGTGGTGTCTCCTAGTTTCCTCCTCATAACTGCCTCGTCTCCACATGCTGGGGCTGGGGGAGGGGCTATTAGCGTGCCTCATAGGACTACGAGTCGAGTTGTGGTCCTTACGACTAAACTCCATAAACGGTTTTCTTTCAGAGTACGACTCATTCACTAGCCAGCTTATTTCTGCTGCAAACACCTCTAGACTCTCCCGTGCTGTGCGAGGGCGGGCAGATAAGCTGGCCCTGAATCGCTCCATGAACTTCTTTTCAGCTTCTCTTTTACTTTGTCATAGTCTGATTTAATGGGATCAAGGAGACTGTCCCATAGAGAGAAAGCTGCATTGTTTAAACGTGAGAGTAAAATCCTAGTCAGTTCATAGTTGTATAAAGCGGTTCCTCCTCCTTCAGTCTCGCCCAGCACACAAAACTTTGTCTCACCACCCCAGAGAACATAGGTAGCAATTCAATTCTCATGCCTCTGTTTTGCAAAACACTAAAACTGTCTTCCTCCTTGTATCTCATGATGATGCGTAGATCGTGCATGCTAACTAACTGTAAACATTTGAATCTATGCTAACTAATTTAACACCTGCCGGAACGCATCACAACACTAACTAAACTCACTCAAAACAAAACCGCTGCCACCAATGTGACCGAGCATACACTATATCAACCTAAAATAAAGAAGGCAAAACTCAGGCATTAGATAAACAATGTCTTTTTATTCTTCTTATCTCCACCAAACTCACATGGCACACACGGGCGCTCTCGTTAACATGTGCGTGCCCAACCAACTTGCCTACCGCAAGCCCAGAGGAACAGAAAGCAATACACACACAAACGCAACCCTATAGTCTTAACATAAACTTCAAACATGTATCTGTTACAATGACAGCATTTTTCCATTCAGAAATATTTCGCATATAATATGTGCGGTTCCGTTCACACAGCGCAAATATTCAGAGAATGCGGTTGCGAGTCCTGAAGATTTACGGATGTGAGTTCAGTGCAGTTAGAGTGTGGTTGTCACTCCCATAAACAACCGTACTGTGTGTGAACGTAACCTATTAAGGACTCAAATACAGGACTGACAACCGTATTCTGCTGCTGTGTGAACGTGGCCAAACACGTGACTTCATAGTTAATCTGAGGAACCATCTACAAATTGCATGTTTCAATTACAACTACCTGCAAACGATTCATTGTCCATAGTAGACACAGGCACAAACAAGCTTAACAAGATAATGAGTTAACAAGGGGGCGTGGTCCAATGAGTGTCCATGGTAGCAAACAAGGGGAGCAGCAGCAGGGAAACATGAGGTGCACAAACAGAGACGACACAGAGAACACAGGCAGGGATTGTGACAATATCACAACTAAATTGTAATGTAATCATTACTATATCATTGGAATGTTTTCATTTTTATGATTGATGATTTATTGAATATTTTTCATAATAAAAAAAAAAAAATCATAAAAATTATGCAAAAAAACATTTGTCCAGAATAAGTGTTGTAGTATAAATATCAAGACAGCAGTGATGTGTGAACTGAATTTGGTGACAGTACAGTGTATTACAGTGAAGTTATTGAATATATATTTAATAATAGTGAAGTTATTGAATATTTTAAATAATAAAAAATCATAAACAGCAGTGGGCTAAGATGTGAAAATGTTAGTCCGACAAACCCAGATATACAACACAAACTTTCAGAGAAAAAGGCTAGGCCAGCAACCAACCTAAAAAGAGAAAAATAGCAAAGGCCCTAATGCATGGACCCAGTCAGTATTTTTACAGCACACTTCAATCAACACCAAATGAGCAACTCCTGGCTGGGAACATGACTGAATATCTCTATAAAAAGTGTTGAAAGTAATAGGATCAGAAATTAGGAAAAAAGGGATCCATTCACTCTAACATCATGATGGGAATATACTTAATGCAGAGAATGCACAAAGAATGTGACACAAAATACTTCAAAATACCAGGTTACATACAGCTTTTCAGTATGAATCCATTCAGTGTTCATTTGTACAGTGTTTGGCATCTTGTGCATCATTTGTGAAGTGGGTCTCCTGTGTCCCTCTATCTTGATGCCACTAGGAGTTGTGTCAAAATACTAGAACAGCCGAAGCGTGTTGTATTATCCGGTCGCTCTTCCAGGAAAGTCTCGAGACCACCTCTTCCCATTAGTGAAATGTTCTCCAATGATCATTCAGTACCACCAATCACATTTTGAATGTGTGAAAGTGAAGACAGAGGTGAAGGACAAGGGAGCAGATGGCACGGCAAGGATTGAGAAAAGTGAGAGGAACCACGTGTGATTATAATTTTGACATGTACAGTACACAGACATGATAATTTACATTTCTGATTATATGATGGGCTCATCACTTTTGTAAATATCAACTAAATACACTGGAGGTTTGTGGTAAATAAAAAGACTTCAAATAAAAATGTTAAGTGAGTACATATAAACATGGATATGCCCGTTTTGATGTTTTCCGTGACATTTAATTTTATAATTTCTTTGTTTCTTTTTCTCTAATTTAGTTTCTACATGCTCACACTGACACCATTTTCATGCTTGACTCTCAAAGTGGTATAAATTAAATGCAAAAAGCCAAACAGACATGCAAAAAATGTGTGCATGATATTTTGTTTTAAAAAGTTATTTAGCATGTTTAGCTCTGAAACACTAAATGGTAAATGAGTGTAGTTGGTGTTGCTTAAGACCACCATTAACACACATTGCATTTTTCCAAACAAAAGACTTTTCCAAGACAGTCATGGGTAGAAATTAAACATCTACAGTAAATATTACTACATTAAAGACTTGGTATATTCTTTGGGGTCACAAATATTTTGCAACTTGCTTTGGAGTGGTGTGACCCTCTTTTCAAAAGCTACTGGAAGGTGTGCCATTGAAGAACACCATAGAAACAGTGAATTGAGGAAATAAACATAATAAAGCACTGAAAAAATATAACATATAAAGCAATAATTGTACATTAAAGACTTAGAGTATGTTATTTTAGGTCAGAGAAATATTTTGCTAATTGTTTTGGAGCGATGAGCCTCAAAGCTATTGAACTGGAAGGTGTGCTGTTGAAGAAACAAATATTGTTTTAAATGTCATTAAAACAATATTTGCCCATTTTAATCAATTGTGAAAAAATGCAGTAGGTTGACAACTGTTGGTTGTCAATATGAAGTTACTGCTTAGAATTTGCAAACATTAACTTTATTGCTCATTTATTAGAAAGTTCTTAATCAGGAAGTCCCAATGTGCAAACATAAAAAAAAATAAAGAATGAGACATAAACAGAGATAAATTTAAATAAGAGTAGTGCATTTACAATATTCACACGAGACTTCAAAACAAAACAATAAAACATATTATACATGTTTTATTTTACCAGTTGTGGAATCCAACCATTCAACCATCTGAGGTAACGTAGTTAGCCTACTTTATTGAGTATTTCCATTTTATGCAACTTTACACATTTATTATTAAATTAATAATTAATACATTTAAGATCATGTTTGCAGCGAACAATATATTTCAGACCTAGTGGAGTAATACTAATAATAATATCTAGGTCTGAATTGAATATAATATATATTATATCTATATATCTATATCTATATATATCTATATCTATATATATATATATATATCATTTTTAATGGATCACGCTACAAACATAATGATCTTAAAATACATGCTGCATTGCTGTGTCCATTATCGCATAATTCACACTTTTGCTTTAACGGACATTAGACAACACTGCAAAATCAAGCTGTTATATTCATTATATTCATATTTATTGTCCAACATTCCCAATTTTTCTGATGCATGTCCTTCATTTAATTTCATATGTTGGTATTAATTCAGTGTTTATAATACTAGAACTTCAAAGAATTTTAACCCAAACTGACTGGGTTTCTAGAGAACAAAGGTTTTGTGGAAAAAGTGGAAGACTTAAACACAAAGTGTGTAAAATAAACTGTAAAAAGGATTTGATGATCACTAGTGATAGTATTTTATTCTGTGTTGTCATCATTCAGGTTGGATTTCAGCATTAATGTACGTTTTTTTTTTTATCAAAGCAGCTGATATTGCCAAAGAAACTAGGGGACCAACAACTCGCTTTCACCATAAAATGGCGGAAACGCAGGGGTGCTGCTGGCACCGGTGTTGCAATGTTCTATAGGTTGTTTGCAATCACGTGGTTCTGGTGACGCGCGAAATTCCGGTGGAGAGCAAGCAGTGAAAATTAGAATAGAAGAGATGGGGAAAAGTCCTTTCTTTGCTGGTTTAGAAAGGTATAAACAGAAAATCACAACATATGTTGGACGCGATCCTTATGTTATGAAGAGGAGCGACTTTTCCACTGAATTGAAAGACTTTCCTGCCATCGAGGAGGCAGATATAGAGGATGTGAAGCTGTCGTCATGCCGCGTTCAGTTCTAGTCTGTGTTTGTTTATATTGCGCTGCCTTTCTGCTAGTGAAGTTAGAGGAGTATTTTGATTTTCTGTCGTGATTGCGAAAAATGTCGCCATTGTAGGTCATTTATGCTGAATCGGGAATTGTAATAGGAACTCACGATATTGTTCGTGGAAAAAAAGGACGGTAATACAATTTCGCCTTGGTTGAGAAGGTGAGGGAAGACGACTAGCAATGTAATAATGTCACTAAATAACCCCACTGCATTTCACTCAAAATAATCACATACTTTGCTGAGTTTTGTATTTGGTTTTTGTGTAATAATTAACATTATGTTTTAGAGTATGCTCACTGGCTTGTGAATGATTATAACTTGCACACAACCACTTCAAAACTGTTCACGAGCTTCTATGGGTTTGATTTTGGTTGTCATTTGTTGAAATAAATACAAAAATACAGCGTGTCTGTGTCCTGAACGTGACCCTCCGATTCTCCTCCGTGGTCATATGGGAAAGTGAATATTACAAAAACAACATTTAAACTAGTTACATTTACATGCTTCCAACAATAAAATGGATCGACTAAAGTCAGCTTGTTGAACACATTTATTTTATTTGGACATTTTCTACCATATGATGGCAGCAGCGCGTGACACTGTTTCATGGTAACCAGATCAATTGTGAACAATACAACTGAAGTGAAAATACCAAATTATAATTAAATAGGATAAAATATCTTCTCCTCCCTGCAAACGATAGCATGAATGTAAATATTTAACCAAGTCAAAAAGGTAAGCAAGTATCCATATTCATTTACGTTAAGTATCAGCAGACGCAAAACGCTATAAAAGGCGACAACTTTTAAAATTAAAAAACGAAATAAGTTATAAAAAACGGTATAAGTTATGTAAACGATATAACACCTTCTGGGTTCTCGATTTTATAGATTTGAGCAACCATAAACGGCGCAAAACATGTGAATTTTGAGTTTTTGATAGGATTATATAGAAACATCACTCCCAGCCCTCCAGACTCATTCGCGCTGCTGCTGTGACGTCATGTGCAAACAACCTATTGAGTGTCGCTTCTTGTTAGTGTATTCTTTGTCATATGGTTTCCACCATGCACGCTGTCCTCCATTTTCTTCGTGGTCGAGCAACTGCAGCAACAACTGGTAAGTAGACTAATTGAGATGTATTGTTGTTTGAGGTAAGAGTGAACTTAATTTTAAAATAAAAAAATAGTCTTCATTTACTGTAATCTCAGCCGCTGAACGCAGTGGATTAGTTTTATTTTTTAAGGGAATGAGCCACAGATCTAATAAAACCTACACATACGATTTCTGTAACTTTACCTGCTATTTACGTTCACAGACATAACTGACTGTGTTTATGTCAAGTAGTGTGTGTTTTTGACAGAACCTTGTATTTAACAGTTTAAATATAACAAAATGTGAAAGAGAAGTTAACGTAGACTAACCATGTTCCGTACACTTTTCGCCCTTCACCGCACGTCCGCGACCACTCCTCCATTGTTGAGAGACAGACAAGCATGTTTGTGTGATCATTCTCTGGGTTAATACCTTTTGTACAGGCAACACTTTGATTGATGTCTTTTGGACCAATAGTTTTTGAGAAAAGTGGGGAAAAGTACCTCCTCCGCCTGTGTACGGAAGATGATGAGCGTTAACGGTGTTCCGTACAGCCTCTAACGATGTTCCTTACAGCGCGGATAACTTGATTTCAGCGGCGAAAATGGACATTTACCTGATCATTTGTGAGAAGAAAACATCATTTAAATAAATAAGGAAGGTGAGTACCTATTTATTTGGTTAAATTGTTCATTTAATTGCGTAAATAAGATAGAGGACCATGCGAGTTAGGCATGATTGTGTCGTGATTAATTACTGCGTGTGAGTTAAGCATTAACCATGTGAACCGTTAGTGAATAACGTTACCATATCTTTCTGAAGACAAGAGGGCAAACAATTTGCATTGATTTAAAAATTGTATTACTTAACAATAACAAATGTGAAAACTTAAAAAGTGTGTGTGTACAAGTAAGTGTGTGTGTGTCTGTGTGTGTTTACAACTATTTACATCTAACACTAAATTGATTAACAAATGCCAACTAGAAGGTGTGAATTAAATTTTCTGTGTTGACTATTTACATTATGTGTGTGTGTGTGTGTGTCTACAACTATTTACATTTATAAACTGATTAAAAATACCTGAACAAGAAATTTTTCTGCACTATTTACATTGTGTGTGTGTGTGTGTGTGTGTGTGTGTGTGTGAGAGAGTGTGTGTGTAACATGTTTTTTTGTTGTTGTTTTTTTTATGTGGACAGACAACATTTATGGCAAAGCCAGGCAGTGTCTGGCACTTCCTCCACCCCTATGCACCGCAAGTGGAACCATAAATGGCACAGGTCACACTGCATCCATTCATCGATGGCCTCATCTCCTGATCCAGGTGGGACCACTCTACGGCAGAGGGCGCAGTGTTATCCGTCGTCGGTCACAGGAGCTGCCTGCTGTTTTTGCCTTTTGGCCTCCTGAGCTTGTCTTTTTTCTTCTTTCTTCTTTGCAATCTCTTCCTTGCGCTTTCTCTTCTTCCTTCTCTTTCTCCTCAGCTTCTTTTTCTACCAGCAGATTGTAATACTGGTCACTGGTGATGACACGGGCTGGCAACGGAATGTGACGCCTCACCTTTTCCTTCCGCTCTAGGGCTGGGCTCATGAGGACATTAGCCAGACTCTCGGGGATAATACCTGCTGCCACCAGGTAATTTTTTGGAGCCACCCTATTACAGGAGGAGCAAGGTGTTTGAGTGGTGGAGGGAGTGGCTGATGTTGTGTCAGTAGGTTGAGTGCTGGATGTGTGAGTGAGAGTGGCATGAGTGCTGGATGGTGTGGCTGAAGGAGTGACGGGAGCACTGGATGGTGTGGCGGAAGGAGTGGTGGGAGTGATGGATGGCTGATGGGTGGAGCACTGGATGGTGTGGCGGAAGGAGTGACGGGAGCACTGGATGGTGTGGCGAAGGATGGGAGATGGATCTGAGGAGTGACAGGAGTGATGGATGGAGTGGCATCACTTCCATCTGCAGATGGGAGCACTCTCACCACCTAAGAAAGTAAAACATATGTGAAACACATTAGCACACTTTAAAAGACTTACAAGTAGCTTAGAGGATGAATTATCATTGTATTAATTAAACATTTTTTAGGAGAGGTGAAAACTGCTTCTTCCCCACAACAAGATCCCCTCGCACTAGACCCATCCTGGAAGCCATGGTGGAGAAAGCAGTCTTCAGTGGATTGAAGACGGCAATATCCAGGGGTTGAAGGATGTGTGTGGTGTGGGCAGGCAGGCAGAGAATTTCAATTTTGTTTTCTCTGCAGTACATGATTACGTCTTTTGAAACATGTGTCTCGTGTTGGTCCATGATTAAAATTAATGGTCTCTCCTCAGGAGCATATTTAACGAAATGTCGGAGCCATTTCAGGAAGAGCTCCGAGTCCATGTAGCCCTTGTCCTGGATGCCATAGAGGGCGTTGGGGGGCCCATCCAGCCTATAGGCACTACTGGGGAGGCAGCCGGGGTAAATTATGAAAGGTGGAATGCTGTCCCCGGCTGCGTTCACACAGCAGTGCACTGTGATGTGCTCCCTCGTCGTCTGCTGCTGCTGGTAGACATGTTTTCTCCCCATCTGGCACAGGACCTTTTCCCGCGATCGGGGCTTGTCACCAAAACCTGTCTCGTCACAGTTATATATGAGGTGTGGCTTGTCCTCTAAACTGTGTCTGACATAGAGGGCCTCATATAATTTAAAGAAGCCTTCAATGGCCTCTGGTGTACCACCATGGACCCTGGCTCTGTCCAGAGAATCTGCTGTCCTTGAGGACAGTTCTGGATGGCGGGCCTTAAACCTGGCCCACCAGACATCACTTGGCCCCCTTCTCCATATTCACAGTGGTGGTCTGGGATCTGCCACTCTCCTTGATTATGCCCATAGCAAGAACTTTTATCAGAGATCTTGTCAATGGAAAGCCATGGTCCGCCATCCAGAAAATAAAAGAAATAAGGGCCTCTTCCTCCGCAGGTGTCAGGGCCGAATTAGGGTGAGGGTTGTGTGAGTATTTATTTTTTTTGTAATCTTGTAGTGTTGTGTGTGGTATGTTGTATTTCTTTGCTGTTGCCCTCAAACTTGCTCCTGCCTTCACTTCCTCAACTGCCTTTTCTAGCTTCTCCCTTGTGTATTGTTTTTTCTTTCCTGACATCTTTTGACTTTCCTTTGAAACATTGTTAAATGTTAATTTAATCATGTAACTTTGTTAACGTTATATAAATCATTTGTTGTGTAAATTCTTTTCAAATGTTTGTATGAAATCTTTTTAAATGTGTATGAATTCTTTTTAAATGTGTATGAATTTTTTAAATGTGTGTATAAAATCTTTTTTAAATGTTTATGAATTCTTTTTTTGTATGAAAATGTATGAAATCTTATTAAATGTGTGTATGAAATCTTACTAAATATGTGTGAATATCCTATCATTGTGTTTAAGTTAACATTAAATAGACAATTTAACATGTTTAAATATTCAATTCATGTAACGTTAACAACATTAACTTAACTTAATTGACCCTTTATGAATAAACACCATCACTGCACGCAGGATGATGGGCAAACCTGCCTCAGACTGAGAGTGGCGCCAAGCGGTAATAACCCGCGATTGACGTTTAAATATTCATATTTCAAAGCATATATTCAACAAAAGGTAATATATATTTTAAAATGTGTGATAACATAATATTCATTTCATAAATATTGTAATACTGTGAGAAGCATAATTAAAATCGAAATTTTTCGCTGCTCTAGTTGTCTTCCCACCCAAGCTGCAGTCTGACGTGCAGCTTGCCCACCATCCATTTTCATGCGTAGCGGGCGCACCTAGCAAACTTACTTAAATCTGACTGAAGCAAATGGTGGAGTGCTCTCTGTCGTGATTTGGGTTGAAAGAGCAAGAAATGAAGATGACACAGATATATAGTTTATGTATGACCAGGAAGTATTTATTCAGCGTTTGGCGGTAAAAGGTCGTCTGTACAGAACATCGTTGTGTACGGAACATGGTTAGTCTACGTTACTCACGAGACTTGACATCTGACAGCTTTGTGTGCGTGTGTGTGTGCTTCAGAAAATTATCCATTAGAAGTTTAAACTGATATAACTTTAAAACGCGTGGAAATAATACACTTTAATTAATGATAATTAACTATGCTATCCGTGAGAGTGTTCGCAATATAGATGATTATCAAAACAAAGCCGATGTCTTGTTAATATTAGGCAGAGAATCCGACTGAGGCAGGAACTGTGATCGTGGAGAGGGGGCGGGGCACAGCAGCTCATTTGCATTTAAAGGCACATGCACGAAAACAGCCTGTTCTTGACTGTTATGGAGTCAATATAATGCCGCATATATATGCAAAAAAAATAAAGTTTTGCAAAAGAAAATTAAAGTATTGAGGAAAATAAATGTGCTTTTTGCAAACAAAAATAAAGAAATGCAAAACATAAATGAAATGGCGCGAAAAGCAATGATTTTGCAATACATATTTTCCATGGTCATATCTATTAATTTATTTGCAACGCTGCTTTTATTTTGCGTGTCAGTCTAGTTTGAGCTTGCAATGCCGTTTTCCCTTTGCGCTTCATTTTTCTGCGCGTCTCGCTTTGTGGCACTGTTTTGACGTGGGGGGTGAATAAATGAATGATACATTTATAGCATAGTCCGGGAAGTGACAGGAACAGATGGAGATCATAACAACAACAAATAAAAAGCAGTTAATAACTGAGAACAATAATTTATTGTTAATAATAACTGATAATATATACAAAAATACGGACAAATGTGGTATTTTGTGGAGGTTTAAACTATTACAATATAATGTCCAAAAATCCCGACATGCAAGCTAAATCCAGCAGTGTAGAGTCATCATTAATTGACGACGCTTTGAAGTGACGCTAAAGGGAGTATGGATATATCATTTTACTCATTCCTCCGTCCACGCGTCTTTTCCTTGCGTCCTTCCCTCGCATCCTGAAGGGGTGGAGCTAAGATGCAAGTAAAGGAAGCGAGGAAAGGAAATAAGAATTGAGAAGCACCCATTGTGTTCATCAGCTAAAATGGCAGAATTGCAATTCTGCTCTGACTTTTTGTCGGAGAAGTGATGGTGCAGTTTCAAGGAGGTTGTTTTGAATGTCTGGGCTCATCATGTTTGCATTAGCATTAGCTCATCAAGACGATGTTTTATCTCAGGGTCATATTGACAAAGCACTTTAAACAACTCAAAAAAAGTTTCCTCAGGCTTTCTGTGTCTTCCTTGTGACAATGCAGTGCAATGCCTTGTTTCGCACAGAAAAGCAAAATGTCAATGATAACTTTGCAGCGCGCTCTCATAGAGCATCATTGGGTCAGATTTCACGTAACTACGGAAGCCCTAAACGGCCATGGAATACTATTTTTTTTCTAACTTGTTTTCTCGTGATCTCGAGATGTTGTTTTCTCGTGATCACGACTTATTTTTCTCGTGATCTCGAGATAACAAAAGTTGTTTTCTCGTGATCACGACTTATTTTTCTTTTCTGTAGCCTATATACGGCATAAGAACAGAACATGTTCTAGAGGCAGCAAAAGCACAACGTAGCATCATGGATGATCGCATTCGCTTTTACTTTGATCAGGGACTCACTCAAACTGAAATAGCTTTATGTCTGTCAGTGATTGACAACTTCCACATTAGTGTACGACACTTGAGAAGGAGACTGTCAGATCTGCAACTTTATTGTCGAAGACAATATAGCGACCCTGAACGTGTAGTCAGTTTCATTGCCAGCCAACTTGAGGGACCGGGACGTCTGCATGGCTACAGAATGATGTTTGAAAGATGCCGTTTAAATGGTTTACGGCTGACCAGAGAAATGGTCAGAGAGGTACAGTTAAGTCTGGTCTTTAGGTGTGGAGGAAAGAAGAGGGAGACGGTTGCAGAGGCGACATTACCGAGTGCCAGGCCCAAACTATCTATGGCATATGGATTCTTACAAAATGAAGCCGTATGGCATAGCAATCAACGGCTGCATTGATGGGTTCTCGAGGCACATCATCTGGATGCAAGCCTACTTTACCAATAACAATCCCAGAGTAATTGCTGGGTATTTTTTCCGCGCTGTTGCTGAAAGAGGCGGTTGTCCGCAAATAATCAGATCCGATTTTGCTACCGAAAATGTACATGTCAACAGGCTACAAGAGTTTCTTCGTGAAGACTCAACAGGAACTCTGCATGGACCGTGTGTCTTTCAAGGAACAAGCCCAGCAAACCAAAGAATAGAAAGTTGGTGGGGTATCTACAGACGACAAAATGCAGATTACTGGATGGATATGTTCAAAGAACTGCAGTCAACTGGTGATTTCACAGGCGATGCAACTGACAAGTGCCTCATACGGTTCTGTTTTCTCTCATTAATTCAGGTAACTGAATGTTGTTTAATCTTAATTTCCATTTATTTCTATAAATTTCTATTTCTATTTGTTTCCATTCTATTTATTTTTTATTTTTTTATTTTTTTTTTTTTGATTGATCGGTCGCTGTTCGTTTGCTGTGGTGCTGAATTGCGACATCACATTTGTGGCATCTACTCACGAATTGGCAAGACCGCGGTGGGATTCAGCACTAAATAATATCGCTCATTCATTGTTCACATTCAGACTTGGGCCTAAGTGTCCTATATAAAACTACTGTACTTATTTTGTATTTGTATTTACATTTCTCCCATAAAATACAAATTACAATAAGGGTGAAAAACAGCACACATTGCCGAGTATTAACTTATCATAGACACTTATTTAATCTCAGATATTGCTTTGCTATGATCAAAATGTGCAAATACAGTGTTGTTCAATTCGGCTCATGAAGCAACATCTAGCAGAGTTTAGCTCTAACTTGCCCCAGTTCGTTTGCCAGGAAGTTTCTAGTTTCTTGGTTAGCTGGTAAAGCTGTTTAATTGGGGTCAAAGCTAAACTCTGCCAGACAATGGCCCTCCAGGTTTAATATTATTTAAATTTATTAATTGAAACAATTTTTACCTGCTACTAGACAACAAGTCATTATACTCCTTTATTTATCCATAACATGCTTTGTTTTTAGGATGAACTGGACACTGTTGTAAACATGTGGAATAACCACCGCATCCGGCGCAGCAACGGTTGTGACTTACAACATGGGAAACCCTTCCTCATGTACAACTTACCAGAACTTTATCAATCAAAAGACTACTTGAATCCTGTAGATGCAGAAAGATTGGATGTGATTATCCATGAAAATGTCTGCCTGTGGAAATCAGACATACCCTGTGATCGTGACTTCTATGACCTCTGCATTCTTGTTATGGAGGAGAATAATCTACAGCCAAGTGCAGCAGCCACAGAGGCACTGAGACTCTACAAAAACATTCGACCGCTGGTTAGAGAACATTTAGGTTTATAGATGTCACAATCTATAAATATGGCATAATTGTAAAATGCATTTTTGTATGTGAAAACATATAATGTAATTTTTTTCTAGGTTGCAGGTTATATTTGTATACGTTTTAGTTTCATAACTAGTTTTTATTTACAGTTTCATTTTGTCACCTAATGTAAACAAAAGCAGAGTACATTAATGGATGAGTCAAAGAACTTTGTTTTAATATGAAAGCAATTGAAAGATCCATACAACTGTGTACAGAAATAAATTAATCAGTTGATGCAAATAAAACTATTTAAGTGCATCTGTGCAGCTTCAACAACATATTATTTAGATCAAATTTTGGATGTATAAATGGAAAAATGTGTAATCAAGAATAAAAATGCTTGATTGGAAAACAAAACTCTCCCATTCAAATCAGTCCACTAAACTTCTAGAAATAGTGTAAAACTGAAAAACCAGTTAAATTCACAAGAGTTCAATTCACAAGAGTTTTTTAAAATTACTCCAATTTTAACTTCATGAACTGGATCTAATGTATAACATGAAAATATTACTTTCAGTTTATAATAATTGAGTACACAATTGTGACAAAAATAAAACAAAAATATGATTCAATTAATGCAAATAAAACAATTCAAGTGCAACTGTACTTCTTCAACCATAGATTATTTAGATTAACTGTTGGATGTACACATGGGGAAAAATAAAGATGGAATAAAAACCTGACAGGAGAACATAAAACTGTCCCATTCAAACTAGTTAAATTTATATTAGAATTACTGTAAAATTTGAAAATCACATTATTCCATTCACAATAGTTTTTAAAATTACTTCTTTCAACTTCATGAACGGCATATAACTTATTAACATTAAACATTTCTTTCAGTTTGTAATGATCATTTAAGCTAACTTACAGACATCTTAAAGGAACACTCCACTTTTTTTGAAAATAGGCTCATTTTCCAACTCCCCTAGAGTTAAACAGTTGAGTTTTACCGTTTTCGAATCCATTCAGCCGATCTCCGGTTCTGGCGGTACCACTTTTAGCATAGCTTAGCATAGTTCATTGAATCTGATTAGACCGTTAGCATCGCGCTTAAAAATCACCAAAGAGTTTCGATATTTTTCCTATTTAAAACTTGACTCTTCTGTAGTTAAATCGTGTACTAAGACCGGCGGAAAATGAAAAGTTGCGATTTGGCTAGGAATATACTCTCATTCTGGCGTAATAATCAAGGAACTTTGCTGCCGTATCATGGCTGCAGCAGGCGCAATGATATTACGCAGCGTCTCTCACAAACGTCTCCATGGTTGCAAGGCATGTTCCCTGTGCAAGCAGGGGCTCACGGGCACTGCGTAATATCATTGCACTGCTGCAGCCATGGAACGGCAGCAAAGTTCCTTGATTATTACGCCAGAACGAGAGTATAGTTCCTAGCCATATCAGCCTAGAAAATCACAACTTTTTATTTTCCGTCGGTCTTAGTACACGATTTAATTACAGAAGAGTCAAGTTTTAAATAGGAAAAATATCGAAACTCTTTGGTCATTTTTAAGCGCGATGCTAACGGTCTAATCAGATTCAATGAACTATGCTAAGCTATGCTAAAAGTGGTACCGCCAGAACTGGAGATCGGCTGAATGGATTAGAAAACGGTAAAACTCAACTGTTTAACTCTAGGGGAGTTGGAAAATGAGCCTATTTTCAAAAAAAGTGGAGTGTTCCTTTAACTTTTTCACTTGGTGCAGGCACTTCAACCTTAACCTTCATATGTCTACGACATATCCATTACCCACACTCCACTGTTTAGCACAGAGCAAAACTCTGCCCTAAATTCTGCATAGGTGCTGTAGTCGCTTGCAAGTTCCAGGTGCTGTGTACAAGTGTGGGCAATGGGCCTTCTTGAAAACTCACTCATTTCTTTAAATGTTACTTGAATTGTCTTGGAGAGAAATAAATCAGACCCTGTGCAGTATCTGAGAAAAAGACCAAGCTCCTTCTGGTCTCTCTCCCTAATGAATCGCAAGAGATGATTTGATACAATTGTTTCAGATGGGGACATTGATTGTGGGAAGATAATGGATTTTGCCACATGTCTTGCCTTTGGTTGGAGATTTTCAGTTATCTTGTCCAGACTTTCTGCAGTCATGGTTTCCCCAATAGATCGCAGAATGGGTTTCCAGCACTTTATTATGTAGGCTGGTTGTTGCACCATCTCTTTTTGTGCAATTTCTTCCAGTATTTTCTGGAGATTGTTTTCATTAGGAAGCACTGTGCAGCTGTGACTGCTGAGGACACTGAGGACTTCATCCATGTCAGCACTTTGGAAGTCTTGGAGCGCTTCACTTAAAACATCCTTCTCTGTTGGACTAATGTAATTGAAAAACGCCTCCATTAGACTGGTTTCTGGTGAAGGAAGGGACAGTGCTTCTTTTAGAAAAGGAGGTGCCAGCTGAATTGGCAAGTAACCAAAGCGCAGCCACCCAATGGCAAAAATACGTGCAACAGCTTCCCACTCGCTTTCTTGGAAAGTGTGATGCAGAGCAGGTATCTTGTAAGTTGTTCCACATGTTCGTGTTGCAAAAAATATGTCCCAGAATTCAGTAATACAGTCCCGGAACACTCCATCCATCACCGATGCCAGCTTCCTCCTCACCATTTTCGAGTACACAATTCAATGTCACATTGGCATGCAGAATGTTTTTGTCTGAAAAAGCTTGAATCATATCATTTACACAGTGAACTCTGCGAATTATAACTGTTTCACTTTCAGTCACATGCCTTGGATTTTCAAAGAAAGAGTCATTGTTTGTTGGCTCCTGGGTGTCAGTTGACTGAGGTGGATCTTCTAGCACATCTGTAACTTCAGCATCTGATACGTCACAGAAATTGCTACCTGGAATGAAGACTGAATCTGACTCAGATGGAACAGTTTCCAGTATTGTTTCTACAAATGTTTCTGTCCCCACACACTCAACATGTAAAGGTGAGTATACAAGTGTGTCAGAGACCATGTCAAAGGATGTGTTCAAATCATTACTTAGGAACACCACTTCATCATCAGAAGACTGGAGTACATCATCATTCAAACTCACAGGCGTAGAAGGTGGGGAGTGCAAATTTTCACTTCTGTTCTGATTGTGACATCCTGAAGTACATGGACTTATGTCTGGAGAGGAAGTAAGCCGGGGTCTCTTTAGAGTCAGATTCCTGTCAGTTTCATCACTTTGATCAGAATTCTGATCTTTCAGTCTTGTGCACACATATAGTCTAAGGACTTTGTAATGTGTTGCCTCATACAAGTCACCAATTGTCTGAACTTCTCTGAGTGGTTCTTCAGAGCCAGTGACACAGAGCATAAAGTTGAAATCATCAGCATTCCCTTTAGTTGATTCACCATCAGGGAAAAAAAGTTTTCTCCCGATATCCAGAACCTTTGACACAGTGTCTTCTTTTTTAACAACGATTTCTCGTGTTCCACCTCCTTTGGGTCTTCTAACTTGTTTGTAGCTGTCATCTTGGTAGTTCATCCAGCCAAGTTCAATTTTCCTTGTCTTGCTTTCAGCATTTTTATTGCCAAGTCCATTTTTTTTTTTTTGATTTTGAATTGCTGGCAGTTTCATTTTTTCTCTCAATCGGTTAATCAATTTCTGTTTTCTGTCTTCATTCCTATGTTCTTCTGCATTTACCGGCATCCAGTTCTTTGCAAAGACCCTGTCGCCATATCGAGGTATATACTTAGACAGTTCCTCTTCATTTAGAAGTCTGGCAACAGCAGGATCAATCTGAAACACATCATCTAATATTCTTTTAGTATGCGTTTCGTTTTTACGTGTCAAAGTGTTTTCAAAATAAGTACTAATATATATATATATATATATATATATATATACACACATACACACACACACACACACACACACACATATGTGTGTGTGTGTGTGTGTGTGGTGTGGTGTCAAAGATGGCTACAAATCATCTAAAATTGGCATTACAGCCTTAAAAACACTTAATTCACAGTTTTTTGGCAATGTGTTATGCAGAGTGTGGTAAAGAAAAATAAAATGAGCAAACAATTACACAAGTCAGTGATTTAAGTGTGTGCTTTAGTTAACTCAGGATATTACAGACAGGGCCAGTTCTACCATTCTTTAAAGTTGCAATATAGGATTTCTCCATATACAATAGGCAAACAACTATTTGCAATGTAAAGATACAGTGTAGTAAAGGACATTTTATTAGTGTGGCCGAAGCGACATCTAGTGGTCGAAAAATCGTATAGCTATTTTAAAAAATGACTCATATGTCCTTTTGATTATAAATTTTGAATATAATTCTCTTTGCACCTTTGAATCATTACTTTTCTGCTTATTCCTTTAAAGCTGCTTTAAAACAATCGTAGGCCTATTGTATAAAGCGTTAGGCTATATAAAGATTAAGTGACTTGAAAAAAATAAATGCTTAGCAAATCCGACATTACTGGATGCATTTTTTGTCTGCTAATAAGGACTTATAATAGCTTTAAACAGGTACTATGGAGCAGCATGATGAACATTTCAATAACCATATAACAGGAACAATAAGCATCATGTTAATCTAATTGACATAGCCTACCTTATCTTCCTCCATTTTTGTCAGGTTCTCCTCTGGGACACCCCTCTCTCTCAATACGGAGATAAAATCCATCTCTGCTGCGAGCAATTGATACATTTATGAAATTTCAAAAATGCAAACGTGTACAGCATATAGGCCACCAGTAACATTCAGAAGGCGCGAGATTTTCTCGCGATACAATTACGTCATACTTTTGTTATCACGAGATCATGAGAAAAATAAGTCGTGATCACGAGAAAACAACTTTTGTTATCTCGAGATCACGAGAAAATAAGTTAGAAAAAAAAAATAGTAATCCATGGCCGTTTAGGGCTTCCGTACGTAACCTCACTTCAAACCAAGATGATATAAGTCCGCTTCAGATACAGTTGTGCTCAGAATTATTGACAGCCTTAGTAAATATGATCAAGGATGACTGTAACAAATCTGCATTGTTTATCCTTTTGATCTTAATAAAATTAGCAAAAATCTAACCTTTCACTGAAGGAAAAGAATTGAAAGTGGGGGGAAAACACATTATGAAATAAATGTTTTTCTCTAATACACGTTGGCCACAATTATTGGCACCTCAAGAATTTGTTATGAGTAAAATATCTCTGAAGTATATTCCATATATTTATATATTTTTTAGCATACCAGGGTGATCATGAACATGAAATTGTCCAGCCATGACTTCCTGTTCCACAGGAGTATAAACATGAGGAAACACAAAGGCCAAATTCCCGTAATCATTCATCACAATGAGTAAAACCAAAGAATATAGTTCTGATGTGCAGCAAAAGATTGTTGAGCTTCACAAAATAGAAAGTGGCTGTAAGAAAATAGCTAAAGCATTGAAAATCCCCATGTCCACCAAATCTAGCAAATACCAACAGATTAAAAAAAAAAATCAAAACCTGATGATTCTTCTAGGAATCTTAATGGGCCTTGTTGGATCTTCCATCAGGACAATCAAAACAAACATCATACCAGCACAAAAATGTGTAGATGAATTTAATGGGTTTACATTAGGGCTGGAATCTTTGGGTAGACAGCGATTCAATTCGATTCACGATTATAGGTGTTTGATCGATTCAAGAACGATTTTTGCAAATCAGAACGATTCGATTCGAGACGATTCACATTAAAATTCGATGCGATCGATTAATTCGATTCGATTCTGCATTTTAATCTGCATTAGGGATATGAAATGCTTCCCTCAACGTGTCTAGTCAGGGTGTGAATTACCTTCAGGAGGTCAGAGAGTAAAGGCAAAACAAACAAACAAACAATAAACCTTTTGTCCATTGTTAATGTTAGTTCTCAATGATGCACACATAACTTTATTTTAACAGCCTATAAAAATTGGCATTTGTGGAAATTTACATAAGCCAAAACTTTAAAGGGCTTTAAAAGTATTATTAGGCCTAGTTCATGTTAACTATAGTGGAGGATAGTTTAAAGGCTACACAACCTTATTAAAGTGTTCCAGGTACATTAAACATACTAATGCTTACATGGAGAGACTATCATGCACTTTCCCAACTAATCTTAACTAACTTTCTTCACGGAATAGTTATAAAAGCCCTCTTTGTTCTCTTTATATGGAACATTTTCCTATTGGTGATTCTGAAAGAAAACGCGCTGGGTTTCTACTGTTGCTATAGTAACGAATGCAACTTTAAGGCGCATCTGATTGATAAACCGCGCGCTCTTATATCGGTTGTTAATGTTGTAGTTATTTCAGCAGTTCCTCGCACATTCAGTTTAAGACATTAAGTTTATAATTTCATTTATCATTCATTGAACTGTGCGTATGCATTTATACACTTACATTATGTGTTTGCTCCGTCCATGCAATAAATGCGCGCCTTGAAACTGCTCAGGTAATGTCAATGAACCATTCCGACGTTTCACGCAATAAAAGCGTTTTTATTTCACAGTAGTGACCCGCGCAATGACTTGGCAGCTTTATCAATGGCTTGAGCAGTTTGACTCAGGACTATTGCTGTCTTAATAGAGAACGTCATATGCTCATGTGAACAGCAGTGGCCGTCCTGAGGAGAGCTCAATGTGGGTACGGACAGAGCGCGAGAGCAATCCAGTGAAAGGCGGTAAAGTGCAGCCGCGCGTGTCTGTGAAGGAGAGCTGTGAGCGCGCAAATGACGGCGCACAACGTCTCCATCAATTCGCGCATGTAGTAATTTAATGTTTATATTTTTAAAGCATTGAATCACTATAGAATCGCGATTAATCCGTTATTTGCATTTTACATCGATTATCGACCAAAATAAACGATTCACGATTCAAAAAACATGTTTCAAGATCGATTTGTAATCGATGCATCGAGAAAACGAGTGAATCGTTACACCCCTAATTGTAATGATTCCATTACAATTTAATTGTGATATTGTCACAATCCCTGCCTGTGTTCCCTGTGTCTCCTCGTTTTGCACTAGTGGTTCTTTTTAACCGGTTCTTTTCAGTGAACCGGTCGAACCAGTTCACCAAATCGGTCTGAATCGTTCCAAACAGTTAGCATCTCCAGTTAGCAAACACGAATCCACAATTACTAAAGTTACTCACTTGTGACGTGCCTGACACTACCTCTCGAAATAAACAACATCCCGGAGTTTCAGTTAATCCAACAGTACACTGACTTAACCTGCTGTGAAGAGAGAACTGATAATGATGAGCACGAGCAGCAGAGCAGCTGATATGAGTGCGCATGCGCGGCGCACACGAACGAACATACACGGCCTGTCACCGTTCTCGTTCTCGAGTCAAGAACCGGTTGCAAACGGTTTTCGGATCATCAGTACACAACCGAGAACGCTTCTTTCGGAATGTCCGATTTGAGACCGGTGAGCTGATGATACTGCGCTGCGTGTAATTTTTCAAGAGAATGAAAAGCACTTTAGTCAAGTTTTGTTGAACATCAGATAGTGTGATAATATAAACATACTGGAAATATGTTTATAAATTCAAATACAAAACGTTATTGTGCTTTTCCAAATACACCATAGCAGATTAATAGCATAAAATACTGTACATAATACTGTACATAATAAACTACATGCCAACATGAACATAATATTTTGTACACAGATCAAACTAATGTTCAGAAATAGTTCTACAAATTTATTTTTCTATATTAATGTTATTTAAAAAGCAATATAGTGAAAGTTGTGCAGTTGTGCTTTCAAGTTATTATTTTTTTTAAAGATTGGAAACATTTATTTGTTTCATAAATCCATGGACAGCTTATTTAATTTCTAAACAAGGTGATATAAAGATAAAAAATGACGTAATCAAACTACAGCGAGAGAAAACAAGCGACTCCTTTTGAATCGCTCTCGCGGTTCTCGAATCTCAATCTCGTTCTCGAGTAGAACCGGTTGCAACGGTTCTCGGATCATCAGTACACAACCGAGAACCGCTTCTTTCGGACGGTCTTTCAAAGTTTATACAGATGCCTCCAAGTGGGCTGTCTGCACTGTACTTGCACAGGAAAAAGATGGACTAGAGCACGTAGTGGCGTATGCCAGCTGCGCCTTGAACGCAAACAGAAGCACTGGTCTACTTTTGACCGGGAGTTATGGGCTATCGTGAGGGCAGTGAGGGAATTCAGACACTATTTTGGACTTTCCTCATTTACTATCATTACGGATCCAGTCACGAATGCCTCCAGGTACATCTCAGAATTTACGGAAATATTGGACTGATATCATAGATTTTATTGGATTTTAATCATAGATTTTATGGAGCAGTCCTCAAGGGAGTTTGAAGCCCTTATGCAAATGGAACGGGAGAGGGATGAAGAAGAGCACAAAGAGCTTCAAAGTTGAATCATGCTGATGCAGACATTAATCCAGACCCTGCAAACAGGCCAGACACATTCAGCACACCTCACAATTTCACTCAATTCAACTCACTTTTCAAACAGCTCGAAAAGTTACATTTTATCCAGAGAGGAGGCTTTATCAGAAGGAATTTTAAACATAAACTACGTGCTGGATTCTCTCATCAAAAGACTTCCAACAAACAGAACACATCTGTCCAAAGCTGAGGCCAATAACAAGAACGAAGTGGAAATAACATTGCTTGTAAAACATATAAAGCTCTGAATCAAGTGACTGTAAAATTATTAGTGTAAAACTTTGATGACAAACGAGCTAAGTGTAAAACACAGGAGACTGACAATGAATGTTAGCAATGAATAAATGTTCACGGGCATCCAGATAATGCCACAGCAACAAATGCAGTGTATTTCATAGTAACATTACCTTTACATGAACTACATATCTCAAAAAATAAACATGACTAATCAGCTCTCCTCTGAAAACATTTAAAGAAGGTCTGGATCTTCTTTGGACACTTCAGAAAGGAAAGAAGTTTATCAACTTAATGGCCATTTTAGATCAATTTGCAATTAAAAAACATAAGCATATATTTTTGTCACTAACAGAAGTCTGCCTGGCATTTGTGAATCGCTTCCTGTGCATTTGTGAATCAGTTTAGACACGATTTGAATGACACAGCTGAGCTGCTGATGTATATACATGAAAGAGAGCTTTTAGAAACGTGTCCAAATTTGTAGACTGCTCTCAGAATTGGTCTTACTCTTTCAGTGACTATAGCGGAAGCAGAGAGGAGCTTTTCAAAGCTGAAACTCATCAAATCCTACCTAAAGTCCACCATGTCACAAGAACGCCTCACTGGCCTTGCTGTCATCAGTATTCACCATGCATTTGTTGGGCAGGTTTCTTATGATGATTAGGATGGTCAGGGTTTAGGGACATTGAGGGTTTAGTTTAGTGTTTCTTGTTTAAAGTGCTTGTGTAAAATGATTGTTTGTGTTGTTCTAAATGGGTGCCATTTAAGCTAAAACCGTCACTGCTTTTATTTTATAATTTATCATTATCATACAATAAATTGATTTGACATTTATTTGACAGATTGATGTCCTACTTCTGGAAGAGTCATCATCTAGTATAAAGTCATCTGCATGGCCAGCTGTTTTCACTGTGCCCTGTTTCACATGATGTAGAGCTTAAAGGTAATGCAGCTTTTAAAATACAGGGCACTTTTCTCAGTCCTGTCCCAAAACTGAAAATCTCCATTTTAAATGGACTTGCAGAATAAATTGTGAAATACAAAGTCTACCCTTCAGATGCAGTATATGATCAGGTGGCTCACTAAAAAGCATCATTGGTTGAATTTAAAGTATAAAATTGGCAACTACAGAAATAAATTATGAAATTTTGGCTGCACAGAAGTCACAGTAAATTCAGTCAAGCACAAGCCAGATGTAATATCTATAAAGCTATTTCAAATGCTTGCAAGTAGATGTTATAACCAAAACATGGTGGGGTTGTCTTGATTCAGTAGAGTAAGTATCTGTAGGTCAATAAGCTCATTTGAGGTGAGCAAAATCTGTGCAGAACCGATCACCACGAGATGCATGGCATGTGGGTGACAGACGGTGCTGTTCAAAATAAAGACATCAAAGGTTGATCTCAGATTGTCCACAGCAACATCTGCTTGCTTCTATGCATTTGTAACATTCATTTTCACAGAAAAATGGTCACTTAACCTGAAGTTATACATTTGCTGAACTTGATGTTTGTACCTCAGTCATCTTTTTAAAGTTTCCAACCACATTTTAATGGATTGTGCTTTGCCTCAAATCTCGTAGACCATAGCTGAGAAAGTGGTCCGAACATAACCATCATCCTCGGGTAGTGAATCATAAAATTATGTTTGGGATTCAGATTTTGATCATAGAGCCTCTAGAATAATGTGTGGTACTCTATAATGAGTTCTTTCAGAAATGCACCAAGCCTCTGATATTTCCATATATATATTTCCCTCAGCAGAATGAATAGATGCCAGTGTTGACTTCTCTTGTCAACAAGATCACCAACTAATAAGGGAAACACTTGCAAAAGGCCCCACATTTGTGATGCAGTCTGTTTTACTGCATTGTCTGAGGTTCTCTAAATGAGAATAACACTTGGCTTGTTTTTCTCATTTCCATACCCATAGTTAAAACTATGGAAGATGGCCTCCGCCGAGTGACATGCTGAGTGAGTTGGAGTTGGAGTTTTGAGTTTCAAGAATCTCGAGAGGCTAAACCAGAACGGTTCAACAGTCGACTTCGCAATAAGATGTTTTATGCAGGGGTGTGAACGTTTGAATGTTTGAAAATACCGACAGCGACAGCGAAAAGTGGAATGTAAAACTACAGTACTTAAAGTTGGATTCACCTCGTCGTGCTGCTTGCTGGCTAGTACTGGACATTTACTGGACGTTTTGTTCAACTACCATTAAATAAGACCTAAATGCATCGCAGAGACTGAAAATTTGTTTTCGTTTCATTGGTGACACTGATATTCATAAGGACCGGAGATAGCGGTAAGTCGTAAACTAACTGCAGTGTTAGCTGCAGCACAAGCTAGCCATCAGCGTACTGTGGTTGCTGTTTTTGGGTACTATTTTTATCGTGATGGCATCGAAGAAAAATCCAGCCGTGGAGGAGACAGAGGACATAAGAAAGGCACTTGATTTTCTTTCCCAGGATATAGGAACTATAAAGACTAAACAGGATAAAATTCTCAAATTGGTGGAGGAAGTCACACAGTTACGAATTCAGATCGAGGAAAGGGACAAGAAAATAGCGGAGCTGGAGAGGAAAGTGGAGGACTTGGAGCAATACTCCAGGATCAATGACGTGATTGTGACTGGGCTCAAGATAAAACTCCGCTCATATGCTCATGCGGTGACTGCTGGCAGTGAGGATGAGCCCGGAATCCTGGAGGTGAGCTCCGCGGAACAACAGGTGGTGGCCTTTCTTGCGTCCAGGGACATATACCTGGATGTGGGCTCAATCGAGGCTTGTCACCCTCTCCCCAGGAAGAAGGACAATAATACACCAGCTGTGATTCTGAGGTTTGTCAATCGGAAAAATAAGATCGCATTGATGAAACAAGGAAAAAAGCTGAAAGGTACCAATGTATACTTGAACGATCACTTAACCAAGAGAAATGCAGATATTGGTAAAAAAGCCAGATACTTAAGGAAACAGAATAAAATTCAAAATACTTGGGTTATGAACTGTAAAATATACATCAGACTGAATGGTTCACCTGAAGAGGCTAAAATATTGGTAGTTAAAGACATAGAGGACTTGAAAAAATATGAATAAAGATAGAGAGAACATGGAAAAATATGAATAAAGACAAGTTTTTGTTTAATGAGGGGAAATAAATGCTTCTGTGTATACTCATACAATGACATTCAATTATAATTCATCTACTATAAATGATAAAGACATAGGGTTACAGCAAAGGATTTTAGACTATGAGCACTTGGAACTGAAATCAATTGAATACACTGAACATAAAACACTAGACTTTGAAGATCAATTAGACCCTGATAATTTGTTTCTATCGTCTAACAATATTAATTGCAACTACTACCTTGAAGTTGACTACAATAACATTAAGTCTGAAGGTAAATTTTCAATTATTCACTTCAATAGTAGAAGCATGTATGCAAACTTCAATGCTATCAAAGAATATTTACAACATTTTGTACAGCCATTTAGTATTATTGCGTTCTCTGAAACATGGTTTAATGAGGACAAGGGTGTTGATTTTGAGTTAAAGGATTATAATCTAAATTATGTGAACAGAAATCTGGAGGAGGAGCTGCGTTATATGTTCATAAAAGATTCAAATTTAAAGTAATTGAAAATATGACAATAGCAATAAATGATATACTTGAATGTGTATCAATAGAAATTATCAACGAGAAAAAGAAAAATTTTATAGTAAGTTGTGTATACAGATCACCAGGCTCAAGTTTGGAAATATTTGCAAATTGGATGGAGAAAACATTCTCTGTAATAAGTAATAAGAAAATATTCATTTGTGGTGATTACAATATTGACTTGATCAATCCGAATAAACATTCATCAACTGATGACTTTATTAACAGAATGTACAGTATGAGTCTATATCCAACTATTACAAGACCAAGTAGATTTACATCGCATAGTGCTACCCTTATTGACAATATTTTTACAAACAATATGGAGTCTATAAATGTTAGTGGCTTAATGATTTGTGACATAACTGACCATCTTCCCATCTTCACACTGTATGATGAGAAATTTGACTATAAGAAATCATTCCAAAAAACAATGTATAAACGACTTAGAACTGAGGAAGCAATTAACTCACTGTATCATGACTTAATAGAGCAGGATTGGAATGCTGTATATATAGAAAAAAATGTAGATTGCGCTTTTGATAATTTCTTAGGAATTTTTAGTTCAGCATATAATAAAAACTGTCCAATTCGTCAAATTAGTAAAAATAATTTAACTATAAAATCCCCATGGTTAACTAAGAGTTTACAAAATGCCTGTAAAAAGAAAAACTTTATATAGACAATTCATTAGATTAAGGACTGAAAAATCTGAACATAGATATAAAATATATAAAAATAAATTGACTGATATAATAAGAACTAGTAAGAAATTATATTTTACAAACCTATTAAATAGAAATATGAACAATACTAAAAGGGTATGGGGTATACTAAATAATATAATTAAAAGGGATTCATTGAAGCATTCATATCCAGACTATTTTATTGATAAAAACAGAGATAATTATAATATGAATGAAATTGTTGATAGTATTGATAAGTTTTTTGTGAATGTTGGGCCGGATTTGGCAGAAAAGATCCCTATTGAAGACAATGGATTGGATCACATGCACATAGAAATATGTTATTTCTGTCTGGTGTAAGTGAAGCAGAATTAGTGGATATAGTTAATAAGTGTAAAAATAAATCATCTACAGATTGTTTTGATATAGATATGACATTAATTAAAAAAATGATATATAGTATATCTAAACCTTTAACTTACATATGTAACTTATAATTTCAAACAGGATCATTTCCAAATAATATGAAAATTGCGAAGGTAATCCCACTATATAAAAATAAAAAAAACATATCTTCACAAACTATAGACCGGTCTCTTTGCTCCCTCAGTTTTCTAAAATTCTGGAGAATCTTTTTAATAGTAGATTAGAGAGGTTTATAGATAAATATAGTATAATGAATGAAAGTCAGTATGGGTTTAGGTCAGCCAGGTCAACATCAATGGCCATAATTGATGCAGTGGAGGAAATTACAAATAGCTTAGATAGAAAAAAATATGCAGCTGGAATATTCATTGACTTAAAAAAAGCTTTCGATACTATTAATCACTCAATATTATTAAAAAAAAATAGAAAGATATGGTATTAGGGGAGTGGCTTTGAACTGGATCCGAAGTTATTTATCCGGGAGACATCAGTATGTGCAGATGGGTGAGTTTAAATCCGGATTATTGGACATCTCTTGTGGGGTTCCACAAGGATCTGTTTTGGGTCCAAAGATGTTCAATTTATATATAAAATGACATATTTAATGTATCTAAATTATTGAAACTAATTCTATTTGCGGATGATATTAATATATTTTATTCTAGTGATAATTTTAATGATTTAATATATCATATAAATAATGAATTAATGAAACTAAAATCATGGATGGACATTAATAAATTATCCTTGAACTTAGATAAAACTAAAGTAATGTTTTTCGGAAATTATAGTGGAAATTTAGACCTAGGAATAAACATAGATGGTATTGTAATAGATGTAGTCTCTGAAATTAAATTCTTAGGAATTACTATTGATAGTAAACTAAGCTGGAAACCACATATCAGACATATACAAAGCAAAGTTTCTAAAAGTGTCTCAATTATTAATAAGACTAAATATTTTTTACAATACAATGCATTGTATATGTTGTATTGCACATTAGTGTTGCCCTATTTAACCTACTGTATAGAAGTATGGGGCAATAACTATAAAAGTTCACTACATTCCCTCTTTATACTCCAAAAACGTGCAGTAAGAATCATTCATAAGGTAGGATTCTGTGATCACACGAATCGTCTCGGTTACAAAGGTAACCCTCGTTCCCTGAAGGAGGGAACGGAGACGTACGTCGGACAGACCGACGAATAGGAATCTCGCTAGAGAGGTCAATCTACTTCGAGTGTAACTAAAACGAGCACATTGGCATGCAATCATATGCATCAGCTGCTCGCCTTGCAGCGCGGGTATATAATGAGCAGCAGGTGCGTTGCATCTTCAGGTTTTCGCTGAGGAGCCAAACCGGATAGGCGGCAGCATCAGCGGGGTACAGCGACTGTGGCGACGGGACGTATGTCTCCGTTCCCTCCTTCAGGGAACGAGGGTTACCTTTGTAACCGAGACGTTCCCATTCAGTCGGTCACGTTCGACGTACGTCAGACAGACCGACGAATAGGAATCCCTACCAAAGCGCCACAGGAGCTGCCCCCTTCCAGCGCTCTGTTGTAAGCCACCTGAACCCCCTTGCCTGAGGATGATGGGACAGGGCTAACACAGAGAGTGTCGATCACTGCTGTTCCCCAAAACCCATTCAGTGAGACTATTGGATAACGCTGGGAAAGCGTACCCTTTCGCTGGGAAAGGAACGCTGCGGAAACCACATCCTTTCCCGAAGGAGTTATGTGGAGAAGTACATATGGACTAACCCTGTAGGGCTGTGCTACATATGGAAGAGCTGGGGTGACTCCAACCCGATGAAGGGTAGGTTCTCCCAGAGGGAAAGACACGGGCTTAATTTAGAAGCAACCGTGGAACCAACCATATGGGATCCCCGCAGGGTCACACATATGGAACCCAGCCTAAACCCGGTTCTCAAGGATACAACGGAGTATAGGCCTGGCGCCAGACGCTCCGCCACGTCGGCTGCCGAAGGGATATCGGAGGACTCGACAGGGTCTGCCTTGTAGGGACTCTCTGGAGAAAAGAAGCGCATGTAGCGCAGCAAGCCGACACTAAGCCGGGGCCTCTCCGTGCCTTTGACCTGTGGCGAGAACACGGGAGGAGACCGGCTCAACACGAAGGATATAGTATCTAGCGAACGTGTTAGGTGTCGCCCAGCCCGCAGCTCTACAAATGTCTGTCAGCGAGGTGCCACGAGCCAGCGCCCAGAAGGATGCGACACCTCTCGTGGAGTGAGCATGCAACCTGAGCGGGCAGGGCACGCCCTGAGCTTGGTAAGCCAGGGCGATGGCATCCACTATCCAGTGGGCCATCCTCTGCTTGGAGACAGCCTTTCCCTTCTGCTGGCCTCCATAACAGACAAAGAACTGGTCTGAGGTCCCGAGGCTTTGGGTTCGGTCTATGTACAGTCGCAAAGCGCGAACTGGACAGAGCAAAGCCAGGGCTGGGTCTGCCTCCTCCGAGGGCAGCACTTGCAGGCTGCAGGTCCCCTACCCTCTTAATGGAGGCCAATGCACCCAGCAGCAAAGTCTTCATAGACAGAATCTTTAACCCTCTGGAGTCTGAGGCTGATTTGGGGCCTGGAGAAGTTTTGACATGCCCTGACATTTGTGCTTTTTTCAGTTGTTCATAAACATATAAATGACAAAAGTGTCATTACACTGTATTCAGCACAAACTAGGCTACAATAATATGTGAGGAACATGTATGTACATGTTTGTGTTTTTGAAGGAATAACATTTATGCGTGGTTATTGAAAAAACAAAAAAACTTAAGTCACTGAAATAAGGCCAAAAAAAGTATATTAAATCTGTGTTCACAAGACTTTTGGGTATTGGAGGTTGTAGACTAGAGTTTTTGCTTGAAAATTATGTAAAAATTATGCTGCCTACTCCTTCATATAAAACAATATATTTATTTAGTTTTTGTAAGACACTTTTTGCCAAGAAACACAGTATGCGAGGAGGCGTGAATCACCACTGAAAATGGGCCATTCTCACCTGAGAAGACAAAAGAATTGGATAGTAATGAGCTGAAATGACTTGCATATTAATGAGGTTTCAGTCAGGTAGGCTGTGAAAAAAACCTTCTGTGATGTCTCAAGCTCATTATGATATATGAAACATACAGAAAATATTATTACAATATAAAGTAATGGTTTTAATATATACTTAAAATATAATGTATTTCTGTGATGCAAAGAGTCTGAATATAGGCTTTTAGTTTAAAGCATGCACATTGGAGAAATATTGGATTCTCATATGCTTATGTCAATTTTCTATACAGAGGAGTTATATTAATTAATATTCATTGTCATTACTATAAGCGCTGGTGTTTTCAATTCATCCTTGAAGTCGGAGGGCGCTCTGTGCATTTTTAGTCCACAAATTCATCTAAAGAAGAAGAGGCTATTCCATGAATGGAGTTTCCATACATACTGCAGCCGGAGGGCGCTAAAGAAACAAAAACTCATCTAAAATTCATCTATAGAAGAAAAGTAACAGGAACTAACTGCATGTCTTCTAGAGATCGCTAACCATGACTTTTACATCCAGATAAACACTTTTCAAGACAATAAATACACGATTGAGACGATGAATGCATGTATTGCCTCTGAATTTGCGTCTGAATAGCGCTGGCTCGTGGGTGTGGCCGCATTAGCGGATAATGAGCTGAAACACGGATTTCTGACATGGCTTCTTTTCATACAGATTACATAAACACAGAAGGTTTGTTTTCGATTTGACTTACATGATTTAAACCGACATCTTAACGTTTTTTAGACATAAGTTTAATTTTTCTGTGATTAGTATTCACTAAGTTACAGTTCATTTTCTGAGAACTATCAGATGGACGTTCGAGGGAGAGGAGAGATCACGCATCATGTTAGTTTTCTTTATTTTTAAAAAGCACAACATTTTTTTTACTTTGAGTGTATCAAAATAAAAGAAGATATTCTATAGTTTCAATTGAATATATTACTTATGTCTCTATGACAAAAAATGACGGAGTATTTTAAGTCTGTTTTGCTGCAATGTGAAAAAAACCTGCAAAACGCGCCGGCGCGTTTCAGACCTCAGAGTGTTAAGTCTGCTGATTGCAAGGGCTCAAAGGGAGCAATCTGGAGTGCTCTTAGCACCAGAGCAAGTCCCAAGAGGGTATGGAGGGAGGACAAGGAGGATTTAACCGACTCGCCCCCCTAAGGAGCCTGACGACCAGGTCGTGCTGACCAACAGACTGCCACTATGTGGTCGTGATATGCGGAGATAGCAGCAGTATGGACTTTGAGGGTGGAAGGGGACAGCCTATGCTCCAACCCTTGCTGCAAGAAGGAAAGCACGACTCCGATCGAGCATCTTCGGGGGTCTTCTCGGCGAGAAGAACACCACTAGACGAAACAGGTTCACTTCGAGGCGCAAGCACGTCCGTAGACTGTGCATGTGTCGAAGTGATGGTGTTAAGTACCTCGGGGGGTAAGTCACCTAGGACCTCCACGTCCCGTCCAGGGACCAGACATGGAGTTTCCAGAGGTCTGGACGCGGGTGCCAAAGAGTGCCCCGTCTCTGAGAAAGAAGGTGCTTCCTCAGAGGAATGGGCCAGGGAGGGCTGTCGCAAGGAGTGAAAGTTCTGGGAACCAGGTCTGGTTAGGCCAATAGGGCGCAACTAAGAGGACCTGTTCCTCGTCTCCTGACTTTGCACAGGGTCTGTGCAAGTAGGCTCACTGGGGGAAACGCATATTTGCGAAGGCCCCGGGGCCAGCTGAGTGCCAGTGCGTCTGTCCCGAGTGTTCCTCGGACAGGGAGTAAAACAACTGGCAGTGGGAGGTTGGGTGAGGCAAACAGGTCTACCTGAGCCTCTCCGAACTCTCTCCAGATCAGCTGGACCACCTGGGGGTGGAGTCGCCACTCTCCTGGCAGCTCAGCTCGTGATAGCTCGTCGGCCACATGGCACTCCTGAGTGATTGGGACCATGCCGTGTTGCCACGCCCATCTCGGGACTCGGCCGTGAAGCCAGTGTTGAAGCGGTCTCATATGAAGCAGACCGAGCGGGGTTACTGCCGCTGCGGCCGCCATGCCCAGGAGCCTCTGAAGAATTTCGTGGGACCGCTGTCCTGCCATTGAACGTATTCAGGCAGTTCAACACCGACTGAGCACGTTCCTCTGTGAGGCGTGCTATCTGTTCGACCAAATCCAGCTCCATACCGAGAAAAGAGATCCTCTGCACAGGGGAGAGTTTGCTCTTTTCCCAGTTGACCTGAAGACCCAACTGGCTGAGGTGTCTGAGCACCAAATCCCTGTGTTCGCACAACTTACCCCGGGACTGTGCTAGAATGAGCCAGTCGTCGAGGTAGTTGAGAATGCGAACACCCTGTTCTCTCATGGGAACAAGGGCTCCCTCTACGACTTTCGTAAAGATGCGGGGAGACAGGGCCAGCCCGAAGGGTAGGACTCTGTACTGATATGCTCGACCTTCGAACGCAAAGCGCAGGAATGGCCTGTGTCGCGGAAGAATCGAGACATGGAAGTACGCGTCCTTCAGGTCGATCGCTGCAAACCAATCTCGGGGACGGATGCACTCAAAAATGCGCTTCTGCGTAAGCATTTTGAACGGTAGCTTGTACAGGCTCCGATTCAAAACTCGCAGGTCCAAGATCGGTCGTAACCCACCGCTCTTCTTGGGTACAATGAAGTAGGGACTGTAGAACCCTGACCTCATATCGGCTGGAGGGGCCGGCTCTATCGCGTCCTTCGCCAGTAGGACTGCGATCTCCGCACGCAAGACAGGGGCAACGACATCTTTCACTGTAGTGAAGAGGACGCCCCTGAACTTGGGGGGACGCCGGGCGAACTGAATCGCATAGCCGAGCCTGATGGTCCGAATGAGCCAGCGAGACGGACTGGGGAGCGCTAACCAGGCTCGCAGAGACCGTACAAGCGGGACCAAAGGGACCACCGGCGTACCCGCAGCGGGGCAGCGAGGTGGAACACAGGGACGCGGCTCGGGGGGCTCTCTTTGTGAGGCGGCCCGAAGCAGTGTCACAGTGTGCTAGGCAACACTTAACCTGGTTCCACGGATGGACAGGGGGAGCAGTCGAGGCTTTGGCTGCCCGCTGCTCGCTGCTGTCCGCTGGCGACAGAAGAGGGGGATGAGAGTGGTGAGGTTTTTCTCCTCCCACTGCTCTCCAAACCCTCTTCAGACCTGGAAATGGAGGAACTGCTCTTTTTTTTTTTTTTTTAATTTGGGTACCGCTGCTCTTGGGTCAGTGGCGGAACAGAAAACAAACCCAATAAAAGGATTTACCACCCGGCCCTCCTCAGGGGTGGAAAGAGCAGCCCACCCATCTCTGGGTCGCCCGTCTCGGGGTGATTCTCACCAACCACTTAAACAGCTGCAGAGACGGGA
>JAOTNS010001671.1:0-25238 GCA_028476615.1 Culter alburnus
CGCCCCGGGCGCTTCCATTTGCTCGGTGACCGCATTCGATCCTGACTCTAATCAGAACGCGTATTTGTCCTACTCCATCCTGGAGGGTCAGATTCAGGGCATGCCCGTGTCCACTTATGTCTCCATCAATTCCGATAACGGCAACATCTACGCGCTGCGCTCTTTCGATTACGAGCAGCTCCGGAACTTTCAGATCCGTGTGCAGGCGCAGGACGCCGGTTTCCCACCGCTCAGCAGCAACGTGACCGTCAATGTTTTTGTTTTGGATCAGAATGACAACGCGCCGGTCATCCTGTCACCACTGCCGAGAAACGGCACCGTGGCCACTGAGATGGTGCCCAGATCGGTGGACGCTGGATACCTTGTGGCTAAAATCACGGCACTCGACGCGGACGCGGGGCAAAACTCTCGCCTGTCATATCAGATGCTGCAGGCGACAGATCCCGGGCTGTTCAGCGTGGCTCTGTACACCGGGGAGATCAGGACGATCCGCCGCTTCGTGGACAAAGATGCCATTAGGCAAAGACTCGTCATACTGGTCAAGGACAACGGGCAGCCGCCGCTCTCGGCCACCGTGTCCATCATTCTCTCGGTGGTGGACAGCGTGCCGGAGTCGCTGTCCGATTTCGGTGACCTCTCGCTCAGCCCCCAGCCCCCGTCTAACCTCGCGCTCTATTTAATCGTGTCACTGAGCACCGTCTCTCTCATCTTCCTCGTGGCCATCATCGTTTTGGCGGCCGTGAAATGCTACAAGGACCACGACTCCCTCGGCGGCTACGCGCTCTCCTCGCTCGGTGCCGCGTGCTGCAGCTTCGAACCGGAGCCGCCCGCCGAGGTGTTCAAAAAGTCGAATCTCAACCTGCAGATCTCCACCGGCGCGAAAGTGCCCACGAACTGCGTGGAGGTAAACAGCAATCCTGGAAATCTCTCTCAAGCGTACTGTTACAAAGTGTGTTTAACGCCCGAATCTGCAAAGAGCGACTTTATGTTTCTCAAGCCTTGCAGTCCCGGCACACCGAGAAATAACGCAGCGAGAGGAGCGGATAACCTGGCGCTGAGCTCACAGAGCCGCTGCTCATCCGTGAACAACGGAGCGACTACACCGAACGAGGTAAAACTACATTCACCCTCTCTCTCTCTCCCTCTCTTTATTTAACATCCACATGTTCATCGAGTTGTCAGTTTCGTCACTTTCGTGAAGGGCATCATTTGTGCACAGAACAAAAGAAGTGTGAATTATGTATTTGTGAACGAGATTAATTGGCTATCGATTATCTAAATACACAGAAGAAGAACTGGAGGGCGCTAATTATTTGATAAGAAATAGACCTCTAAAGTCGATCAATGACCTTGATTGACAGTGAACGAGCGTCTGTAGACAGCAGCATCTTCCAGAGAAACCTAGGACAATGCGCGTCTTTTAGCACTCTCTCCAGTTCTTCCTTTGTTTTCTGAGCTCTCTCTCTCTCTCTCTCTCTCTCTCTCTCTATATATATATGTGTGTGTGTGTGTGTGTGTGTGTGTGTAAAAATCTTTTTAAAATGTTTGTGTAACGGAATTGCTTTTAGAAATGTACAAAAAATAACATAAACGTTGTTTATTCTTTTTATTTTTTATTTGAATGCGGTCAGCTACTTGTTCTAAAATATAATTTGGTCAACTAAATGTCAAGGCGGACACACACACACCACACACACACACACACACACACACACACACACACACACACACACAACTACAAGCTAATTATCCAGTACACAATGGCACACGACGCGGACTGGTTTCTTCCATAATGGGGCTGGGAAATGAAAGCATTAGGGAGCGAGCAGGAGCCGATGGAGACTGTCGCGCCTGTAGATTCTGCCACTTTGCCCTCATAGAATGAGAACCAGAGAGCGAGGAAGAAACTGTGTGCGTGTTCTTAATATCCACTAGTGGAAACATCAGCTGTAAAATATAAACGTGCTCACTTTAGTTGTTATTCAATTGTCAGGGTGACCTGTTGGAGAGATAGTGTCACCTTGCCGTAGGTCAGTGAAGTTCATAAGTAACTCGTCCATTGAGAGAGTTACAATTTATGGCGTCCATTAAATCTGTGGACTTTATGTCTCAGATAGAATATAGAAGCATCTATTATACCCGAATTACTGGGCAGGTCACTGGACAACACATTTAGGACAAATTCTGCCCTTGAGGGTATAAAAAAAGCTCAAACAGATTGTGTTCAGTCAGAGCTCTTGAGCAGATCTTAAACAGAATTTCATCTGGGAATATATTAAAGCTAGAAAATTCGTTATAAATTCACCAGAGCTCCAGCGGAAAATGCAAACGCACAAGATTTCTAAAATAAAGCAAAATTAAATTAAATTGAATTCGTCGGACAGTTAAATGCGTTTTCGAAATTAATTTCCTGCCCGCTGCGGTTTCCTTTGAAGATTAAAATCGTATGTCGGTGTTCTAATTATCTACGGAAGGTATTTTGAAGAACCGTTCTAATAATAAGCTTACATGGAGCTCTCCTTATGAAAGTCTCTAAGCGAATTAATAGAGCGTGGAATCCATACTTTCTCTCTCTCTCTTTGACATGGAATAAATAACACCCCCATTCTCCTCCTCCTCCTCCTCCTCCTCCTCCTCTTCCTCCTCCTCTCCCACCCCCGCCGCGTCTCTGAGGATGAAAGAGAAGACCGTGACTCTACAGTCATGCTCAAGGCACCACAGTTCTGAAAGAAATGACGCGCAATTCACACTTTTGGCCACAAGGAGCATTCAATATCCCTTTAAAAGCTTGAGGAAATCTTTAAAATGCCTACCTGAACATCTGTAGCAATTTTATACACTAAAAAAACTGTTCTCTGTGTTGCAGCTGAAACAAGCAAACACTGACTGGGCCCTCACCAAAAATCAAACCTCCTCTCTGAAAAGGTAAGACACACATTTACTTGTCTATAAATGGGGATACACCATAGACTTCTATTGTTATAAAGTTTAAAATAGCACAATATAATACAACGATATACTAAGTTTACTATAGCTCAAACAATAAAGCATGAGGATAGCAATGCCGAGGTCATGCATGGATGGATGAAATGTATACTTTGGATACAGTGTTTTGTCAAAATGCATATTATGTCAACCCAAGCAGCCAAAGTCTTGAAAATAACTTTTTTGCATTTTAGAAAATAAAAACATGTACATAAACATGTATGAATTGTTTTTGTCCTGTTAAAGACATACTCAGATGTTCCCAAAATGAGGTTTTGTCATTCAGAGAGTGGTAGCAAGCAGACAATGATCCTTCATTTGTGAATTTGTTCACATGTTCTGGAGTATCAAATATCTCATTACCGCTCAGGTTGGCCTATTTCTCATCATCTGTTTGCAGTTGTAACTCTGTGAACATGGATGGTACTTTGATGCGTAAAGCCATGCAGGCCGAACCAGAAATTATGTGGTCAAATGGCTGCCGGACAGTACTGGACCTGGGGAACCCGCTCGAAAGGTACAGCTTTCTACATCACATTATTTGATCCTGTTAATGAGTCAAATTACAGATGTTAAAAAACACAGGTGACATTACAGAAAATTAGCTATTTTAACTAGGTGATCCATGTTCATTCATAGTCCAAACTTTGAATCTGTTGTATTTCTGTGCAATAGTGAGGAATATATTACTCAGGGCTTTCTGCCTTTTTCGATTGTGGTTAAAAGGTCTGTGGTTAATATTACTTGAAGAGACTTGCCTTTTTAAAAAAAAAAAAATTATACAATAACTGTCATACCACAGACCTTGATCCAGAGTCATTTATGCATTTAGCAGTTAATATGAAACAGCAATTGAATGATCTGACTGAAACTGATTATCAAAGAGGAAAAAGTGTTGGTGCAGGAGCTACTAAAGGTATTGCTTTCATTAAAGCCAGTGAATTAGGTTAAACCAGTGCTTTGCATTATGTCATGGGCTCTGGTGTAGATGTTCAGAAATCTCTTGCATTCACACTACCGTTTTTTTTTAATGTTTCTGAAATCTTTTCTGCTCACCAAGCCTGCATGTATTTTATGTTTTTTTTTTTTTACTTTAAACTATTTTAAAAGTATTTATTCCTGTGGTCAAAGGTGAATTTTCAGCATCATTACTCCAGTCTTCAGTGTCACATGATCCTTCAGAAATCATTCTAATATGATGATTTGCTGTTTAATTATCGATTACTATTATTACGATCTCCACTTTTTAGGTCTAAGGTTTAAGGAAAATGTAACAAAAATGAGAGAGACCATGGGGAACTGCCAACCAAAGATCAACTAAAAGCATAATTTATTAAAAAAAGAAAAGAAATAGGAAACAAAAGCTTCAAGAGGAGCAAGGCCAAAATATAAACAAAAGATCCTAAATACATTTTATCTTCTAAATTACCTATAACAAAAAGAAATGAAAAGAAAAACAGCAATACTTCCCTGTTTCACTCAGAAAAAAACAGGAGAAAACTGATTACAAAGAAATGACACCCACCTCCCTACAGGTTTCCAAATAACAGAATAGAAGTAACATAATTAGCAGAAACAAACCAACATGTTCAATTAACACTTAAGATTACTCACTTACCACCAAAGGAAAACTAAAGAAAAACAACAATTGGCAACATGTCTGGGTAGAAGAGAAATGTCCACATGGGGAGGAAAACCTCCAATCTCTCTGCTCGCTGTGTGTCTTTAGGCTGCTTTTATTGCTGCCCTCTTCTTGCTTGACCAATGAATGGAATAACGAGGTACAGGTGTTTTCCAATCAGCACCTGAAGACATCAGATCAGCATAGAAAGAAAACAGAGGGGAAATGTTTGAACTAAATTGTCATATACAATATGCTAGTGCAAGTATATAACATTAGTTCAAACTTTGACCTGTGGAGGGCATTAATACCCTTAGTAGTATCACACTGCCGGAATCTAATAGAGAAGAAGAAGAAGAGAACTAGTTCAAGATGAGCATTTATGTTAAAATTTATAAAAAATTTTTTTTTTTAGAAAATGAGCGATAGTTTTTCTTGATAAGACCCTTATTTCTCGTCTGGGATCGTGTAACGCTTTGAAGCTGCACTGAAACTGTAATTTTGACCTTCAACCATTTGGAGGCCATTGAAGTCCACTATATGGAGAATATCCTTGAATGTTTTTCATCAAAACCTTAATTTCTTTTCGACTGAAGAAAGAAAGAACATGGACTTCTTGGATGACATGGAGATGAGTAAATTACAGGAAATTTTAATTTGAAAGTGAACTAATCCTTTACTTCTTACCTCAACATTTGAACGGTATTGTACACGTTTTTCCACAAAAATATTAAGCAGCAACATTGATAACATTAAGAAATGTTTCTTGAAAAGAATCAGCTATTAGAATGATTTCTGAAGGATCATGTGACACTGAAGACTGGAGTAATGATGCTGAAATACAGCTTTGACCACAGGAATAAATTACATTTTAAATATTTTAACAACAGAAAACAGTTATTTTAAATTGCAATAACATTCACATATTCCCTTTTTACTGTATTTTTTTGATCAAATAAATGCAGCCTTGGTGAGCAGAAGAAACTTCTTTCAAAAACAGTAGCAAATACTCCAACATTTGACTGGTAGTGTAAGTAGTTCTCTTTTTCTTTTTAAACCATCCAGAGTACCGGATGCATTCTCCAGCAGGGGTTTCTCAGAGGGCGTGACCCTCACTACACACCCCAACACAACCCCACCCACCACCTGCAGCAGCAACAGCAGCCCACGGCGCAGACCCACCCCGCACCCTCCACCGGACCACACCACACAACGTGGTACATCCCCGGCACGCCCTCCGGCTGCTGCACCCTGCGGCCCAGCTACCGCAGCGAGCTTGACGTCCACAATCTTTCTCCACCTTTGGCAAGAAACGTAGGTTCATCTCTCCCAGCAGCTATGACCCGCATGATGACACGGGGCGGATGTCATCAACAATGACTTATATAATGAATAAAACATGAAAAAAAGGACCTAATCAGTGATGATGACAAAAAGAGTGACTTGTTATTGTTACCAAAGCATAGCACTCATCATGTAGTCTCAGCATCAGGTGGTTCGCTCAAAGACCGCCACAGTCTGATGCATATGCACATGCATGCAATGCAACTTCCATGATTTTGGGGTGTACAGGTTTGTATTAACCAACTGGGGGGAAAAAAATGATGCCAGTGTAAAATTATGATCACTGGATTGCCATTTGACATCTTTGAAAGCTGTTAAGAGTTTTTTCAGAGTGGAACTATATAGTCCCACTTTGTTTTCTGTCTGTGAAGTTATTTTTTAGCAGAAAAGAAAGCCTGCCACAAAGTTTCAAAAACCTCTCCCCTGTTTCTTTTGTTTTCCATACAACCATTTGCAGAGATTTTATAGAGTGCAACAGTGCTGCCCACTTTTTCAGTGGAGTTTTGTTCCAGAAGTATTTTTTCCCATAGGGATCTTAAAGAAAAGTCTTTTTAAAAGTTAGAAGCCATGAACCAAAACAACCAGCTACAGGGTGAATCACAACATTACAAACTTTGATTTGAAGCCAAAATGTATTTAAAAATTGGACAAAAAGACAATGTACAGACTGTGTACTTAACGTCGTTTAAGGAGTTAAAGACCCCCCATGAAGCATTGCAATGACATAATTGAAAAAAATCATTTAATTATATATTAAATTATTTATTATCTAATATATATAATAATATATATAGATATATATATTTAGTGCTGTTAAAAATCGAGTTAATCAAATTATCGCATGTTACCAAGTTTGTGTTTTGTGTGTGTGTATATATATATACACACACTATATACTATAATATACTAAATATTATATATACATATACACAACACACACACCCACCACATATATATAATATATTCAATCATACACACATAATATAATGTAAAAAGCTTTTATGTTACTGCTATTAATGTTATTTTGCAATAACTGTGAAATATGTATATATTTCACATTTATTGCAAAATAACTTTTTATAGTTTGAGAGCATAGGGAGATTAACTTTATTATGCAATTTGTGATGCTTCATGGGAGTATGCAGTTGTAATTTTCTTGTTGCGTTTCTCTGATTGGAGGAGGTTTCGCTGCAGAATCATGGGTAATGTAGTTTTTCACCAGGACTTCAGCTGTTGAACACAATTATTCAAAATAAGTTGAAATAATGTGTTATGATGGCTTAACAAAAACATATACCATTGATTAACAACCTAGTCTCTCACAGTAGTCTGTCTTTAAAGGTTTAAATAAATGTTTAAAATGAGTTCCCCTATAGAGAACATGAATGGGATTTTTTTACTTCCAGAACCTGACTGTTACATTCTATTTCAGATGAACCCATCCTTAAATGGCACATAAAAACAAACAGTTGTTAGATGCTTTAGAAGTTGGCCAGTTCTTCCTGTCCAAGCCAGACTACTTGTCAGGTGACAGGCAGGGAATACTAAATCTCTATGATGTCACAGTGACGCTATGATGGTTCTGTGAGTCACCGCTGTGCTCACACTCACTCTAAGGTGCACTTTTCACTCACATTGTGAACATTTTGTAAACATTACGGGAACTTTACCTTTAAATGTTCTCTGGACATTCTGAAACAAGTAGTAACATTTAAAAACATTAATGTCCAACTAAAAAAAAAAGTTCCATGAACAATGTATAAATGACATTTTTGTGCTAACATTTTGAGAACATTGTTAAAGACCGGATAACTCTGAACAAACCTTCTATTAATGTTACTGGAAGAACGTTTGTTCATAACATGCCAGAACATTAGCCAAAGTACTGAGAACGTTTTCTATTAGCTGGGTAGGGCATATGTCCTGTCATTGGGCCCATTTTACATTACTACAGAGGCTCTGTTCCTCAGGATATTTGTGACAATAAACAGATATTGAAAGGAACTTGAATATGACTGTACATGCTCACAGAGAGACAGCAGCAGACTCTTATGATCCCACTGAAGCTAAGAAACTTGCTTGTCCTGTTTATATGAGGACAGAATAAAACTGTTTTTAAATATGTTATTATTATTATTATTATTACTTGTAATTGCATCTGCTGGTTAGCTCAGTCACACACCAGGCCTGAAGGTCAAAGGTCATTACCATTGAGAGGCCTAGCCTGAGATTTAATACAAGACTGAATATCATTATTATTTTTATATTTTCCTACTGTTATTACTTTGACCATCATTTCAGCCAAAATGTGATTATTACACGCCTTTTGCACACAGTGTGAGCATATAATCAACACAGTGTCATGATGTGGCTGAATTATGGCCGGAGAGAAGTGGATGCTCACCAAAATGAAAATGATCATTCAACACTCATGTAGGAATGACTGGATCCGCATTTAGACATTACTGCCTCATACAAAGAACAGGATGTGAAAGTCCATTCATTCCAAATATGTACATACAAATATGAGAATTAAATATTTTTTTTCTGAAATAAAACTGCTGGTGTTGTGATTCATATTTTATAACAATATATACGACTACAGTATGTTGGAAATGGAATACTACTTAATGTTCACTAATACTGCACAATATACATTGTGTACTACTACATTAAAATAGTAAGACAGTATGGAATATATATAAATGTTTCAAAAGGTAAGTTACAGTAGTATTCTGCATTGTTGTCACATGACCATATCCTTTGCATGGGAGTGGCATCCAGTTATCATAGTTGAAATGTATTTTTCATTTTTAATCCAATTTAATTTTACAGCCTGTTCACATTATATATGTTAAAATCACAAGTGACATCACTACAGAATTGTCCATGTTCAGATTCATATTCTAAACTTTGAATCTGTTTTAATTTTGTGCAATAATGAGGAATATATTTCTCTGTTGTTCGGCCTTTTTCAAAAGTTGTGGGTAAAAAAGGTCTGTGGTTAACATTAGTACTTTCTTGTATTGCTATCAATTTTTTTTCTCAGTTTACGCGTTAAAAATTTACCGCAATTAACGCAGCATCTGTTTTTTTTTCCGTCATATTTTGGCTAGCGTTACATTATATGATCTCGCTCTTATTCACGCAAATGCTTTTAAACCATTCAAGCACCATAGACAAACGAGAACGTGCTCTCTGTGATGTCGTGTCATGTGACACACACGACTTGTGCGCACAGAAAGACGCGCGCCAGTATTGATTCTCTTTCGCGCTTGAAACAAACAATACACAGAATCATGCCAAAATGCCGAGTATCCTCATAAGAGCAGTCTTAAATGAGTTAAACACGTCTTAAAAGACACAGCAGTGGCCTAATAATCCAGCTGCTGTGATGTCTGTCATTAATCCAAAGGTAACAAAGAAAATTGTAGCTTTAATGAGGATTAATCTATATTTCATTTATTATTTATGCAGTGAAGACTGTAAAGTGTTTGATAACTTTATTCAATTTCTGTATTTCCTACCTGTTTGACATGTATAGGAAGACCACAGGTAAATATGACATTTATTATAATGGGAATGTTAAAATGATTTTAAGTTCACTTAAATAAAAGTTTTTTTTAAAAAAAAGCCTAATAAATGTTGAAATTGATAGCTTTTTGATATTTAAAAATATAATTGATATTTAAAATATACTGTCTTTAAGTTGTTTCTACTTATTTTGGAGAGTAACTGTGAAATTATTACAATATAAAAATATTGTGCATTAATTAGTTTTTTTTTTTTTTTAATCGATTAACACACGCTACTTTCAAGTTTTGTTCTACATAACTGATCAGGCATAACATTATGATACTGACAGGTGAAGTGAATACACTGATTATCTCTTCATCACGCACCTGTTATGGTGGATATATTAGGCAGCAAGTGAACATTTTGTCCTCAAAGTTGATGTGTTAGAAGCAGGAAAAATGGGCAAGCGTAAGGATTTGAGCGAGTTTGACAAGGGCCAAATTGTGATGGCCAGAAATGGATCAGAGCATCTCCAAAACTGCAGCTCTTGTGTGGTGTTCCCGGTCGCAGTGGTCATATCTATCAAAACTGCTCAAGAAGTAACAGTGGTGAACCGGCGACAGGGTCAGGGGTGGCCAAGCCTCATTGATGCATGTGGGAGCGAAGGCTGACCCTGTGGTCCATCCACAGACGAGCTCTGTAGCTCAAATTGCTCAAGAAGTTAATGCTGGTTCTGATAGAAAGGTGTCAGAATACACAGTGCATCACAGTTTGTTGCGTAGGAGCTGCATAGCTCCATCAGGGTGCCCATGCTGACCCCTGTCCACCACCGAAAGAGCCAACAGGGACACGTGAGCATCAGAACTGACCATGGAGCAATGGAAGAAGGTGGCCTGGTCTGATGAATCACGTTTTCTTTTACATCACGTGGATGGCCGGTGCGTCGCTTACCTGGGAAACACATGGCACCAGGATGCACTATGGGAAGAAGGCAAGCTGGCAGAGCATGTGATGCTTTGGGCAATGTTCTACTGGAAACCTTGGGACCACTTTGACCGTACCACCTACCTAACATTGTTGAGACCATGTACAACCCTTCATGGAAACTGTATTCCCTGGTGGCTGTGGCCTCTTTCAGCAGGATAATGTGTCCTGCCACAAAGCAAAATGGTTCAGGAATGGTTTGAGGAGCACAACAACGAGTTTGAGGAATTTGGCCTCCAAACAAACAAGTCTGATTCATGTTGACTCCGCCTTGCAACTTACAGACTTAAAGGATCTGCTGCTAACATCTTGGTGCCAGATACCACAACACACCTTCAGGGGTCTAGTGGAGTCCTGCCTTGACGGGTCAGGGCTGTTTTGGCAGCAAAAGGGGGACCAACACAATATTAGGAAGGTGGTCATAATGTTATGCCTGATCGGTGTAAACTATGCATAGTCATTCCTTAGATGTGAATTTTGAAACTACTTGTGTGTTTTTTAAAGTGCTAGATAGTTGCATAGTTTGCTTCAGCAACTTATGTTTTTAAAGAAACAAGTGCTTTAAAATTCACATTTGATGTATAATCTTGTTTTTATTTTGCAGAACAAAACATGAAAGTAATGTTTACCACAGACCTAAAAAAAAAACCTACAGGAAATTCCACAGGAACCCAGCTAGTTCAAAAATGCCAATTCTCTTCCAGGTTTGAATAGCTCTATTGTCTTCATTAATTCTCAACACTTATCTTTACATAGTTGCATGAAAAGACATTTCTCAGCACAAAGAAAAGAAAAAAAAAAATGACCCAGGCCGCTCTCTCATGCACCGAGTAAACATCGCAAATGCTAACATATTCTAATGAGCTTTCTTATTCCCTCTTTCCTCCCACAGAGAATAGACTTGGTTCATTAACTGAACAAACACAAAACTCCATCGTCTAAATATCATTTTAATTAAAGACGGGGAAACAGACGGGCCCACACGGGGGGAATCAGGCTCCCCCTGAAAATGCCACACCTGGACGCAATCTCTCACGCGCCCTTTCCATTTTAATTTCCCGGGGAAATGAGTTCAGAATGTCAATAGATGAGTATCGCCCAGTTGAGAGGGGTAATTAGGTTTGCCGTGTGTCCTTTCAGATTACAAACGTTAATGAAGAAACGGTCTCCATGGCGCTAACACACTTCTCTAAATCGAAGTTCATCTCTCTGAGGCCCGTGAACCGAGGTGAGGAGATGAGCAATTTAGACATGTCCCTCTCTAGACTACAGATCAGGAATTAGGAGCACAGAGTCACATTCAAACACTGACATCCTTTTGAGAAGTAGGAACAATCTAGGGAAAAAAAAAAAAAAACTTAAAAACTTTGCTCATGAATATTAATCAGGTGATTTGACAGTCCCCCAGTAGTCCTAGCTGATTGGCTGAAAGTTGCTAAGAATGTAGTGTAGTTATGTTATTATTATTATAACTTGAAGGTGAGGTGTATAATTTTGGAGCTGAAGCTGGGCATGTGATTAAATTTAGAATGTATAAGGATCTATTTGAATGAGTCAACATTAATTCCACATTATGCTTTTTTAAATTTCAGGACCCAGAGTCTTGTGTATGCTTTATTCAAATGTACAAACTGAATTATGAAGATGAAGAGGTAATAATTATAATATGTTCACCTTTCACCTTTGACTTTCAGCATAGTGCATCTACAGTTTGACCTTGTCCTTGTCCTAGACAGAATATTTGAGCTCTAGCTGTTACTATGACAACACCAGTCCAAACTCTCTCTCTTTGTTCCATCCAGTGGCAGAGCTGCTCTGTCAGATATTATGACATCATAGCCAGTCATTACACATGCTGCTGTGTTGGAGTTTTGGTGTTGCATTCTGTAGTTTAAAAAACAGTTATGCGTTTTTTCCCTTCTATATATTATTTTTTCCTGATTAGTATTTATGCTGACTTGTCATAAATCCCAGAGAGTCTGTTATTTCACGTTCTGCTTTGTCTGCAACAACTGTCCAGAGAAAAGATTATTTTCTTCAAATATGCATATGAATAGTGTGTTGTATGCACACACATATATAAGAGGTGGGTGTGTGTGTGTGAGAGATAGAGAGAGGAGAGAGACTGTCTCTCTCTCTCTCTCTATCTCTCACACACACACACACACATATATATATGGTGTGTGCATACAACACTATTCATATGCATATTTGAAGAAATAATCTTTTCTCTGGACATTTGTTGCAGACAAAGCAGAACGTGAATAACAGACTCTCTGGGATTTATGACAAGTCAGCATAAATACTAATCAGGAAAAAATAATATATAGAAGGGAAAAAACGCATAACTGTTTTTTAAACTACAGAATGCAACACCAAACTCCAACACAGCAGCATGTGTAATGACTGGCTATGATGTCATAATATCTGACAGAGCAGCTCTGCCACTGGATGGAACAAAGAGAGAGAGTTTGGACTGGTGTTGTCATAGTAACAGCTAGAGCTCAAATATTCTGTCTAGGACAAGGACAAGGTCAAACTGTAGATGCACTATGCTGAAAGTCAAGGTGAAAGGTGAACTATATAATTAACCTCTTTCATCTTCATAATTCAGTTTGTACATTTGAATAAAGCATACACAAGACTCTGGGTCCTGAAATTTAAAAAAGCATAATGTGGAATTAATGTTGACTCATTCAAATAGATCCTTATACATTCTAAATTTAATCACATGCCCAGCTTCAGCTCCAAAATTATACACCTCACCTTCAAGTTATAATAATAATAACATAACACACTATTCTTAGCAACTTTCAGCCAATCAGCTAGGACTACTGGGGGACTGTCAAATCACCTGATTAATTTCATGAGCAAAGTTTTTAGTTTTTTTTTTTTTTCCCTAGATTGTTCCTACTTCTCAAAGGATGTCAGTGTTTGAATGTGACTCTGTGCTCCTCTAATTCCTGATCTGTAGTCTAGAGAGGACATGTCTAAATTGCTCATCTCCTCACCTCCGGTTCACGGCCCTCAGAGAGATGAACTTCGATTTAGAGAAGTGTGTTAGCGCCATGGAGACCGTTTCTTCATTAACGTTTTGTAATCTGAAAGGACACACGGCAAACCTAATTACCCCTCTCAACTGGGCGATACTCATCTATTGACATTCTGAACTCATTTCCCCGGGAAATTAAATGGAAAGGGCGCGTGAGAGATTGCGTCCAGGTGTGGCATTTTTCAGGGGGAGCCTGATTCCCCCCGTGGCCCGTCTGTTTCCCCGTCTTTTAATTAAATGATATTTAGACGATGGAGTTTTGTGTTTTTCAGTTAATGAACCAAGTCTATTCTCTGTGGGGAAAGAGGGAATATAAGAAAGCTCATTAGAATATGTTAGCATTTGCGATGTTTACTCGGTGCATGAGAGAGCGGCCTGGGTCATTTTTTTTTCTTTTCTTTGTGCTGGAAATGTCTTTTCATGCAACTATGTAAAGATAAGTGTTGAGAATTAATGAAGACATAGAGCTATTCAACCTGGAAAGAATTGGCATTTTTGAACTAGCTGGGTTCCCTGTGGAATTTCCTGTAGGTTTTTTTTTTAGGTCTGTGGTAAACATTACTTTCATGTTTTGTTCTGCAAAATAAACAAGATCTATACATCAAATGTGAATTTTAAAGCACCTTGTTTCTTTAAAAACATAAGTTGCTGAAGCAAACTATGCAACTATTTAGCACTTTTAAAAACACACAGTAGTTTCAAAATTCACATCTAAGGAATGACTATGCATAGTTTACACCGATCAGGCATAACATTATGACCACCTTCCTAATATTGTGTTGGTCCCCCTTTTGCTGCCAAAACAGCCCTGACCCTCAAGGCATGGACTCCACTAGACCCCTGAAGGTGTGTTGTGGTATCTGGCACCAAGATGTTAGCAGCAGATCCTTTAAGTCCTGTAAGTTGCAAGGCGGAGTCAACATGAATCAGACTTGTTTGTTTGGAGGCCAAATTCCTCAAACTCGTTGTTGTGCTCCTCAAACCATTCCTGAACCATTTTTGCTTTGTGGCAGGACACATTATCCTGCTGAAAGAGGCCACAGCCACCAGGGAATACCGTTTCCATGAAAGGGTGTACATGGTCTCAACAATGCTTAGGTAGGTGGTACGTGTCAAAGTACATCCACATGGATGGCAGGACCCAAGGTTTCCCAGAAGAACATTGCCCAAAGCATCACACTGCCTCCGCGGGCTTGCATTCTTCCCATAGTGCATCCTGGTGCCATGTGTTTCCCAGGTAAGCGACGCACCCGGCCATCCACGTGATGTAAAAGAAAACGTGATTCCTCAGACCAGGCCACCTTCTTCCATTGCTCCGTGGTCCAGTTCTGATGCTCACGTGTCCACTGTTGGCTCTTTCGGTGGTGGACAGGGGTCAGCATGGGCACCCTGACTGGACTATGCAGCTCCATATGCAACAAACTGATGCACTGTGTATTCTGACACCTTTCTATCAGAACCAGCATTAACTTCTTGAGCAATTTGAGCTAAAGCAGCTCGTCTGTTGGATCGGACCACATGGGTCAGCCTTCACTCCCCACATGCATCAGTGAGTCTCGGCCACCCCTGACCCTGTCGCCGGTTCACCACTGTTCCTTCCTTGGAGCACTTTTGATAGATACTGACCACTGCAGACCGGGAACACCACACAAGAGCTGCAGTTTTGGAGATGCTCTGACCCATTCGTCTGGCCATCACAATTTGGCCCTTGTCAAACTCGCTCAAATCCTTACGCTTGCCCATTTTTCCTGCTTCTAACACATCAACTTTGAGGACAAAATGTTCACTTGCTGCCTAATATATCCACCCACTAACAGGTGCCGTGATGAAGAGATAATCAGTGTTATTCACTTCACCTGTCAGTATCATAATGTTATGCCTGATCAGCTTATGTAGAACAAAACTTGAAAGTAGTGCTGTTAATCGATTAAAAAAAAAAAACTAATTAATTGCACAATATTTTTATATTGTAATAATTTCACAGTTACTCTCCAAAATAATGTAGAAACAACTTAAAGACAGTGTATTTTAATATCAATTTATTTTAAATATCAAAAGCTATCAATTTCAACATTATTAGGCTTTTTTTTAAAAACTTTAATTTAAGTGAACTTAAAATCATTTTAACATAAACCCATTATAATAAATGTCATATTTACCTGTGGTCTTCCTATACATGTCTAACAGGTAGGAAATACAGAAATTGAATAAAGTTATCAAACACTTTACAGTCTTCACTGCATAAATAATAAATGAAATATAGATTAATCCTTATTAAAGCTACAATTTTCTTTGTTACCTTTGTTGATTAATGACAGACATCACAGCAGCTGGATTATTAGGCCACTGCTGTGTCTTTTAAGACGTTGTTTAACTCATTTAAGACTGCTCTTATGAGGATACTCGGCATTTTGGCATGATTCTGTGTGTTATTGTTTGTTCAAGCGCGAAAGAGAACTCAATACTGGCGCGCGTCTTTCTGTGCGCACAAGTCGTGTGTGTCACATGACACGACATTCACAGAGAGCACGTTCTCGTTTGTCTTATGGTGCTTGAATGGTTTAAAAGCATTTGCGTGAATAAGAGCGAGATCATATAATGTAACGCTAGCCAAAATATGACGGAAAAAACAGATGCTGCGTTAATTGCGGTAAATATTTTTAACGCGTTAAACTGAGAAAAAAAATTGATAGCAATACAAGAAAGTACTAATGTTAACCACAGACCTTTTTTACCCACAACTTTTGAAAAAGGCCGAACAACAGAGAAATATATTCCTCATTATTGCACAAAATTAAAACAGATTCAAAGTTTAGAATATGAATCTGAACATGGACAATTTCTGTAGTGATGTCACTTGTGATTTTTAACATATATAATGTGAACAGGCTGTAAAATTAAATTGGATTAAAAATGAAAAATAACATTTCAAATATGATAACTGGATGCCACTCCCATGCAAAGTGATATGGTCATGTGACAACAATGCAGAATACTACTGTAACTTACCTTTTGAAACATTTATTGATATATATTCCATACTGTCTTACTATTTTACATGTAGTAGTACACAGTGTATATTGTGCAGTATTAGTGAACATTAAGTAGTATTCCATTTCCAACATACTGTAGTCGTATATATTTGTTATAAAATATGAATCACAACACAGCAGTTTTATTTCAGAAAAAAAATATTTAATTCTCATATTTGTATGTACATATTTGGAATGAATGGACTTTCACATCCTGTTCTCTTGTATGAGGCAGTAATGTCTAAATGTGGATCCAGTCATTCCTACATGAGTAATCATGTTGAATTGATCATTTTCATTTTGGTGAGCATCCACTTTCTTCCGGCCCATAATTCAGCCACATCATGACCACTGTGTTGATTTATATGCTCACACTGTGTGCAAAAGGCGTGTAATAATCACATTTTGGCTGAAATGATTGTCAAAGTAATAACAGTAGGAAAATATAAAAATAATAATGATATTCAGTCTTGTATTAAATCTCAGGCTAGGCCTCTCAATGGTAATGACCTTTGACCTTCAGGCCTGGTGTGACTGAGCTAACCAAGCAGATGCAATTACAAGTAATAATAATAATAATAACATATTTAAAAACAGTTTTATTCTGTCCCTCATATAACAGGACAAGCAAGTTTCTTAGCTTCAGTGGGATCATAAGAGTCTGCTGCTCGTCTCTCTGTGAGCATGTACAGTCATATTCAAGTTCCTTTCAATATCTGTTTGTCACAATCCTGAGGAACGAGCCTCTGTAGTAAAGTAAATGGGCCCATATGACAGGACATATGCCCTACCCAGCTAATAGAAAACGTTCTCAGTACTTTGGCTAATGTTCTGGCATGTTATGAACAAACGTTCTTCCAGTAACATTAATAAAAGGTTTGTTCAGAGTTATCCGGTCTTTAACAATGTTCTCAAAATGTTAGCACAAAAATGTCATTTATACATTGTTCATGGAACTTTTTTTTTTAGTTGGACATTAATGTTTTTAAATGTTACTACTTGTTTCAGAATGTCAGAGAACATTTAAGGTAAAGTTCCCGTAATGTTTACAAAATGTTCACAATGTGAGTGAAAAGTGCACCTTAGAGTGAGTGTGAGCACAGCGGTGACTCACAGAACCATCATAGCGTCACTGTGACATCATAGAGATTTAGTATTCCCTGCCTGTCACCTGACAAGTAGTCTGGCTTGGACAGGAAGAACTGGCCAACTTCTAAAGCATCTAACAACTGTTTTGTTTTTTATGTGCCATTTAAGGATGGGTTCATCTGAAATAGAATGTAACAGTCGGTTCTGGAAGTAAAATCCCATTCATGTTCTCTATAGGGGAACTCATTTTTAAACATTATTTATAAACCTTTAAGACAGACCTACTGTGAGAGACTAGTTGTTAATCAATGGTATATTTTTTTGTTAAAGCCATCATAACACATTATTTCAACTTATTTTTGAAATAATTGTGTTCAACAGCTGAAGTCCTGGTGAAAAACTACATTACCCATGATTCTGCAGCGAAACCTCCTCCAATCAGAGAAACGCAACAAGAAATTACAACTGCATACTCCCATGAAGCATCACAAATTGCATAATAAGTTAATCTCCCTATGCTCTCAAACTATAAAAAGTTATTTTGCAATAAATGTGAATATATACATATTTCACATTTATTGCAAAATAACATTAATCGCATGTAACATAAAAGCTTGTTTACATAATATATGTGTGTATGTATATGTATATATATATATTATTGTGTGTGTGTGTGTGTGTGTGTATATGTATATATATATATTTATTATATATATATATATTGTGTGTATATATATATACACACACACAACACAAACTTTTGTTACATGCGATTAATTGTGATTAATCGATTTAACAGCACTAATATATATATATATATATATATATATAATTTTAATATAATTAAATAATTTAATATATATTAAATGATTTATTCAATTATGTCATCTGCAATGCTTCATGGGATTGTAGTTCTTTCCCTCCTTAAAGACGTTAAGTACACAGTCTTGTACATTTGTCTTTTTGTCCAATTTTTAAATACATTTTGGCTTCAAATCAAAGTTTGTAATGTTGTGATTCACCCTGTAGCTGGTTGTTTTGGTTCATGGCTTCTAACTTTTTTACAAAGACTTTTCTTTAAGATCCCTATGGGAAAAATACTTCTGGAACAAACTCCACTGAAAAAGTGGGCAGCACTGTTGCACTCTATAAATCTCTGCAAATGGTTGTATGGAAAACAAAAGAAACTAGGGGAGATGTTTTTGAAACTTTGTGGCAAGGATTTCTTTTCTGCTAAAAATAATACTTTCACAGACAGAAAACAAAGTGGACTATATAGTTCCACTTCTGAACAACTCTTAACAGCTTTCAAAGATGTCAAATGGCAAATCCAGTGATCATAATTTTACACTGGCATCATTTTTTTCCCCCCAGTTTGGTTAATACAAACCTGTACACCCCAAATCATGGAAGTTGCATTGCATTGCATGTGCAATATGCATCAGACTGTGGCGGTCTTTGAGCGAACCACCTGATGCTGAGACTACATGATGAGTGCTATGCTTTGGTAACAATACAAGTCACTCTTTTGTTCATCATCACTGATTAGGTCCTTTTTTTCATGTTTTATTCATTATATAAGTCATTGTTGATGACATCCGCCCCCGTGTCATCATGCGGGTCATAGCTGCTGGGAGAGATGAACCTACGTTTCTTGCCAAAGGTGGAGAAAGAGTTGTGGACGTCAAGCTCGCTGCGGTAGCTGGGCCGCAGGGTGCAGAAGCCGGAGGGCGTGCCGGGGATGTACACGTTGTGCTGGTAGTCCGGTGGAGGGTGCGGGTGGGTCTGCGCCGTGGGCTGCTGTTGCTGCTGCAGGTGGTGGGTGGGGTTGTGTTGGGGTGTGTAGTGAGGCGTCCACGCCCTCTGAGAAACCCCTGCTGGAGAATGCATCCGGTACTCTGGATGGTTTAAAAAGAAAAAGAGAACTACTTACACTACCAGTCAAATGTTTGGAGTATTTGCTACTGTTTTTGAAAGAAGTTTCTTCTGCTCACCAAGGCTGCATTTATTTGATCAAAAAATACAGTAAAAACGGGAATATTGTGAAATGTTATTGCAATTTAAAATAACTGTTTTCTGTTGTAAAATATTATAAAATGTAATTTATTCCTGTGGTCAAAGCTGTATTTTCAGCATCATTACTCCAGTCTTCAGTGTCACATGATCCTTCAGAAATCATTCTAATATGCTGATTTACTTCTCAAGAAACATTTCTTAATGTTATCAATGTTGCTGCTTAATATTTTTGTGGAAAACGTGATACAATACCGTTCAAATGTTTGAGGTAAGAAGTTAAAGGATTAGTTCACTTTCAAATTAAAATTTCCTGATAATTTACTCATCTCCATGTCATCCAAGAAGTCCATGTCTTTCTTTCTTCAGTCGAAAAGAAATTAAGGTTTTTGATGAAAACATTCAAGGATTATTCTCCATATAGTGGACTTCAATGGCCTCCAAATGGTTGAAGGTCAAAATTACAGTTTCAGTGCAGCTTCAAAGCGTTCTACACGATCCCAGACGAGAAATAAGGGTCTTATCAAGAAAAACTATCGCTCATTTTCTAAAAAAAATTTTATAAATTTTAACCATAAATGCTCATCTTGAACTAGTTCTCTTCTTCTTCTTCTCTATTAGAATTCCGGCAGTGTAGATACTACTAAGTGTATTACTGCCCTCCACAGGTCAAAGTTTGAACTAATTGTTATATACTTGCACTAGCATATTGTATATGACAATTTAGTTCAAACATTTCCCTCTCTGTTTTCTTTCTATGCTGATCTGATCTCTTCAGGTGCTGATTGGAAACACCTGTACCTCGTTATTCCATTCATTGGCTCAAGCAAGAAGAGGGCCAGCAATAAAAGCAGCCTAAAGACACACAGCGAGCAGAGAGATTTGGAGGTTTTCCTCCCCATGTGGACATCTTCTCTTCTACCCCAGACATGTTGCCAATTGTTGTTTTTCTTTAGTTTTCCTTTGGTGTTAAGTGAGTAATCTTAAGTGTTAATTGAACATGTTGGTTTGTTTCTGCTAATTATGTTACTTCTATTCTGTTATTTGGAAACCTGTAGGGAGGTGGGTGTCATTTTCTTTGTAATTCATTGTTTTCTCCTGTTTTTTTCTGAGTGAAACAGGGAAGTATTGCTGTTTTTCTTTTCATTTTCTTTTTGTTATAGGTAATTTAGAAGATTAAAATGTATTTAGGATCTTTTGTTTATTATTTTGGCCTTGCTCCCTCTTGAAGCTTTTGTTTCCTATTTCTTTTCTTTTTTTAATAAATTATGCTTTAGTTTGATCTTTGGTTGGCAGTTCCCCATGGTCTCTCTCATTTTTGTTACATTTTTCCTTAACCCTTAGACCTAAAAAGTGGAGATCGTAATAATAGTAATCGATAATTAAACAGCAAATCATCATATTAGAATGATTTCTGAAGGATCATGTGACACTGAAGACTGGAGTAATGATGCTGAAAATTCAGCTTTGATCACAGGAATAAATTACTTTTAAAATAGTTTAAAGTAAAAAAAAAATACATAAAATACATGCAGGCTTGGTGAGCAGAAAAGACTTTCAGAAACATTAAAAAAAAACGGTAGTGTGAATGCAAGAGATTTCTGAACATCTACACCAGAGCCCAATGACATAATGCAAAGCACTGGTTTATACCTAATTCACTGGCTTTAATGAAAGCAATACCTTTAGTAGCTCCTGCACCAACACTTTTTCCTCTTTGAATAATCAGTTTCATGTCAGATCATTCAATTGCTGTTTCATATTAACTGCTAAATGCATAAATGACTCTGGATCAAGGTCTGTGGTATGACAGTTATTGTATAATTTTTTTTTTAAAAAGGCAAGTCTCTTCAAGTAATATTAACCACGGACCTTTTAACCACAAATCGAAAAAGGCAGAAAGCCCTGAGTAATATATTCCTCACTATTACATAGAAATACAACAGATTCAAAGTTTGGACTATGAATCTGAACATGGATCACCTAGTTAAAATAGCTAATTTTCTGTAATGTCACCTGTGTTTTTTAACATCTGTAATATGACTCATTAACAGGATCAAATAATGTGATGTAGAAAGCTGAAACCTTTCGAGCGGGTTCCCCAGGTCCAGTACTGTCCGGCAGCCATTTGACCCACATAATTCTCTGGTTCGGCCTGCATGGCTTTACGCATCAAAGTACCATCCATGTTCACAGAGTTACAACTGCAAACAGATGATGAGAAATTAGGCCAACCTGAGCGGTAATGAGATATTTTGATACTCCAGAACATGTGAACAAATTCACACATGAAGGATCATTGTCTGCTTGCTACCACTCTCTGAATGACAAAACCTCATTTTGGGAACATCTGAGTATGTCTTTAACAGGACAAAAACAATTCATACATGTTTATGTACATGTTTTTATTTTCTAAAATGCAAAAAAGTTATTTTCAAGAGTTTGGCTGCTTGGGTTGACATAATATGCATTTTGACAAACACTGTATCCAAAGTATACATTTCATCCATTCATGCATGACCTCAGCATTGCTATCCTCATGCTTTATTGTTTGAGCTATAGTAACACTTAGTATATCTGTTTGTATTATATTGTGCTATTATTAACTTTATAACAATAGAAGTCTATGGTGTATCCCCATTTATAGACAAGTAAATGTGTGTCTTACCTTTTCAGAGAGGAGGTTTGATTTTTGGTGAGGGCCCAGTCAGTGTTTGCTTGTTTCAGCTGCAACACAGAGAACAGTTTTTTTAGTGTATAAAATTGCTACAGATGTTCAGGTAGGCATTTTTAAAGATATTCCTCAAGCTTTAAAGGGATATTGAATGCCTCCTTGTGGCCAAAAGTGTGAATTGCGCGTCATTTCTTTCAGAACTGTGGTGCCTTGAGCAATGACTGTAGAGTCACGGTCTTCTCTTTCATCCTCAGAGACGCGGCGGGGGTGGAAGAGGAGGAGGAAGAGGAGGAGGAGGAGGAGGAGGAGGAGGAGAATGGGGGTGTTATTTATTCCATGTCAAAGAGAGAGAGAGAAAGTATGGATTCCACGCTCTATTAATTCGCTTAGAGACTTTCATAAGGAGAGCTCCATGTAAGCTTATTATTAGAACGGTTCTTCAAAATACCTTCCGTAGATAATTAGAACACCGACATACGATTTTAATCTTCAAAGGAAACCGCAGCGGGCAGGAAATTAATTTCGAAAACGCATTTAACTGTCCGACGAATTCAATTTAATTTAATTTCTTGCTTTATTTTAGAAACTCTTGTGCGTTTGCATTTTCCGCTGGAGCTCTGGTGAATTTATAACGAATTTTCTAGCTTTAATATATTCCCAGATGAAATTCTGTTTAAGATCTGCTCAAGAGCTCTGACTGAACACAATCTGTTTGAGCTTTTTTTATACCCTCAAGGGCAGAATTTGTCCTAAATGTGTTGTCCAGTGACCTGCCCAGTAATTCGGGTATAATAGATGCTTCTATATTCTATCTGAGACATAAAGTCCACAGATTTAATGGACGCCATAAATTGTAACTCTCTCAATGGACGAGTTACTTATGAACTTCACTGACCTACGGCAAGGTGACACCTATCTCTCCAACAGGTCACCCTGACAATTGAATAACAACTAAAGTGAGCACGTTTATATTTTACAGCCTGATGTTTCCACCTAGTGGATATTAACAGAACACGCACACAGTTTCTTCCTCGCTCTCTGGTTCTCATTCTATGAGGGCAAAGTGGCAGAATCTACAGGCGCGACACGTCTCCATCGGCTCCTGCTCGCTCCCTAATGCTTTCATTTCCCAGCCCCATTATGGAAGAAACCAGTCCGCGTCCGTGTGCCATTGTGTACTGGATAATTAGCTTGTAGTGTGTGTGTGTGTGTGTGTGTGTGTGTGTGTGTGTGTGTGTGTGTGTGTGTGTGTGTCCGCCCTTGACATTTAGTTGACCAAATTTATATTTTAGAACAAGTAGCTGACCGCATTCAAATAAAATAAAAGAATAAACAACGTTTATTGTTCTTTTTTTTGTACATTTCTAAAAGCAATTCCGTTACACAACATTTTAAAAAGATTTTTACACACACACACACACACACACACACATATATATATATAGAGAGAGAGAGAGAGAGAGAGAGAGCTCAGAAAACAAAGGAAGAACTGGAGAGAGTGCTAAAAGACGCGCATTGTCCTAGGTTTCTCTGGAAGATGCTGCTGTCTACAGACGCTCGTTCACTGTCAATCAAGGTCATTGATCGACTTTAGAGGTCTATTTCTTATCAAATAATTAGCGCCCTTCAGTTCTTCTTCTGTGTATTTATAGATAATCGATAGCCAATTAATCTCGTTCACAAATACATAATTCACACTTCTTTTGTTCTGTGCACAAATGATGCCCTTCACGAAAGTGACGAAACTGACAACTCGATGAACATGTGGATGTTAAATAAAGAGAGGGAGAGAGAGAGAGGGTGAATGTTTTTTACCTCGTTCGGTGTAGTCGCTCCGTTGTTCACGGATGAGCAGCGGCTCTGTGAGCTCAGCGCCAGGTTATCCGCTCCTCTCGCCGCGTTATTTCTCGGTGTGCCGGGACTGCAAGGCTTGAGAAACATAAAGTCGCTCTTTGCAGATTCGGGCGTTAAACACACTTTGTAACAGTACGCTTGAGAGAGATTTCCAGGATTGCTGTTTACCTCCACGCAGTTCGTGGGCACTTTCGCGCCGGTGGAGATCTGCAGGTTGAGATTCGACTTTTTGAACACCTCGGCGGGCGGCTCCGGTTCGAAGCTGCAGCACGCGGCACCGAGCGAGGAGAGCGCGTAGCCGCCGAGGGAGTCGTGGTCTTTGTAGCATTTCACGGCCGCCAAAACGATGATGGCCACGAGGAAGATGAGAGAGACGGTGCTCAGTGACACGATTAAATAGAGCGCGAGGTTAGACGGGGGCTGGGGGCTGAGCGAGAGGTCACCGAAATCGGACAGCGACTCCGGCACGCTGTCCACCACCGAGAGAATGATGGACACGGTGGCCGAGAGCGGCGGCTGCCCGTTGTCCTTGACCAGTATGACGAGTCTTTGCCTAATGGCATCTTTGTCCACGAAGCGGCGGATCGTCCTGATCTCCCCGGTGTACAGAGCCACGCTGAACAGCCCGGGATCTGTCGCCTGCAGCATCTGATATGACAGGCGAGAGTTTTGCCCCGCGTCCGCGTCGAGTGCCGTGATTTTAGCCACAAGGTATCCAGCGTCCACCGATCTGGGCACCATCTCAGTGGCCACGGTGCCGTTTCTCGGCAGTGGTGACAGGATGACCGGCGCGTTGTCGTTCTGATCCAAAACAAAAACATTGACGGTCACGTTGCTGCTGAGCGGTGGGAAACCGGCGTCCTGCGCCTGCACACGGATCTGAAAGTTCCGGAGCTGCTCGTAATCGAAAGAGCGCAGCGCGTAGATGTTGCCGTTATCGGAATTGATGGAGACATAAGTGGACACGGGCATGCCCTGAATCTGACCCTCCAGGATGGAGTAGGACAAATACGCGTTCTGATTAGAGTCAGGATCGAATGCGTCACCGAGCAAATGGAAGCGCCCGGGGCGTTT
>JAOTNS010001672.1:0-48054 GCA_028476615.1 Culter alburnus
GAAAGAAAGGAGGCTGTCGCGTGGTAAGGTTTTTCGAAGGCAGTGGATGTGGTGGCACAAGAAAGGACGGCGGAGAGTAGTATCGCCCGCACAGAAAGTGGTGACAGGGAAGAGGAGTGAGGCAAAAGGGCGAGGGACGAGTGAAAAAAGGGGATTAAGGTGGGGGGTGGGGGATCGTGGTGGTAAAGTGTTGGGAGAAAGAAAAACTATAGTCGTTTGAGAACGCGCAGAGAAAAGGAAAGCCGCAAACAACAAAATGGCTCTATTAGCAAAAGACTGATGATAAGACTCACAGTAAGGGGAGTCATACAGGAGGTACCTGGGGGAAAAAGCTGGGGAAGCTCTACATCTAGGGGGGAATGGCCAGTAGGTAAAACCAGGAGGCCGCCATGTATGTTGGAAGTACGGTATGCCGGAGGGGAAATCAGTACAGAGGTCAAACGGAGAGGCAACTGAAGAAAAAAGCCAGTAGAGCTTCAAACGGGAGAGCCACCTGAGGATAATTCAACGGCGGGTGGAGGAAGCGGACTGTGCGGGAGAGGGGCACATGTCTGCGCTGTGAAAGGGGACTCGGCCATGACCGGGCGGGGTAAAGCTCATCAAAAGAAGCCTCGCATCACCTAAACGCGAGAGTAGGTGGGGGGGAAAGGGAGGGATAGAAGTGTGAGTGGTCCTGACAGTAGCCTTTGGAAATGGGACGGATAAGGGGGAAAGAGGTTGGAAACCAAATAATACAGACCATATGCCGAGGGTAGGCGGAACGGGGGATGGTAAATATGGGTAGAGGGGCCACCGCGCGGAAACCGTGTAGGGTCTGGAAGCAATGACTACTGGGGGCCGTTCGTGGAGAACTTGCAAACAGAGTAAGAAGAGGAAAAAGTGGCTGGGATCATGGATGTACTTGGGCTGAGTGGGCCCTAACTGGAAAAAAGTGTAGAAATTTGAAGAATCTGGGCGAAGGAGGAAAGCTCACAAACGGCGGAGTCGTGTCGGGCAAGAGGGTTCATTGGGAAAAAAGGAAGTGTCAATACCACAGCATCAGAATGGATTACGGGGGCCTTGCCAACGGCGTGCATACTGAATTAATAGGAAAGTCAGGGTTACTAAAAACGATGACCCAGTAGGGCTCGTCTGAGTCTGGTGTTGGGTTGAGACATGAGTGTATAGGTCAATATCATAGACGATAGAGGAGGGCAAAGCATGACGCGTGGAATAAAGAGCTGGAAACTGGGGGCTCAATCGTAAAGGCGTCCTAGGGGTAAGCGTATGGCCTCTGATGAGGGTTACAGAATACTCATAGAAAGGAATGGGGGGGGCAAATAGGAAATGTTGTATAGGAACGCTAACCTGTCTTGAGTTTGAAACGAAGAAAGAGCTGTAGTGGGGGTCGCGGATAGTACTGCAGAGTTTTGGGTATAATGAGGGTGTTTGTTTGGGGGGCTTTGTCGAAAAACTGAAAAGAATGTCTAAGCAAAACTTGACATTTTAAAAAAATGACTAAATAGCTACCTTGATGATTATGAGAAAATAATAGGTCAAATGGGGAGAGAAAAATAATCATATAAAGTTGGGACCTTTTTAGTTCAATATCTGTTCGTTCGTATTTAGAGATCATATATGGAAGATTGTTGCGTGTATTGGGGAGGGGGTATGACCATGAAATGTGGGTAAGATGGAGGGAGATGGACTATTGTATGGTCTATTTGCTCGAAGTGGGGGTTGGTGGTAGGGAACTGGCGAGATTCCGATAATCCAAGAAAACCACAACAAAGGCTAAATGCAACAAGTCGTAGCAGGCGGGTAATTGAATTGGGGCTGGGTAGGCTCTTTGGCGGAGAACAACATTTTGTGAGTCCCCTGTCTAGTGTGATAAAAAAAAATTGGGTTTTCTGGGTGTCAAGAAGGGCTGGATGGTTGAGATATATCATGTGAATTCCGTTTGATGCAGGAGGGAGTGTTTTGAATTATTTATGGCGTACAAGGATTATCTCAATGCGAGGGAGTGCAGCAGCGTAAATCAGCTTTTGTATGTAAAACTGAGGAAGCGGCTAAGGAAATGCGGTCATGATAAAGAAGGGAGAAAGGAGTAGAGAGTCGCGCCGGTAAACTTGTCATGGACGCTACTATGGGGGGTATCTTAAACCTCTTGTGGGGGGGTAAGTGGTAGGGAGATAAAGGGGGTGTAGGGGGAGGGGCCTGGGATGTCTTAATGAAGCGAGGAGACGAAATTGTGGGAAAGCGTTCCTGTGTGGGGAAACTAGGTGATGACAGGTTTCAGTACAGGAAGCAGCTTTCCGGTCCAAATCTTACGCCAAGAATCTGACCGTTCTCGACCTGAAGGAGAGGGGTTGCGCCTTATGTGAAGCCGGTATGCACCGAACTCGTGCTTGTTGGGATCAAGGGTTGAAGCGCCAGAGGTAACTGTGGAACTGTTAGTGACACCTTTAAGTCGTATGGGGACTGGCATGCGCGACTTAAGTATCAGTCTGATCGGGAGGATGCATATGTTGTCCAAGGATTATCGGGGGGGGGGGGGGTGGGGGAGAGTGGTTGTGTTGCAAGTGTGTTTGTTCCATGAAATGTTTAGATTCACAGTGCTAAAGTTATATAGGAGGCATTTTTAATAAATGTGTATTAGTAAATGTTTAATGGACATTAACAAAGATTAATAAATGGACAATTACGATAATATGCGCTAGGTTGTAGCGCTGAGATCTTTGTTCATGGAAAAAGGGAGGGAGGGAAAAGTATACCCAGTGGGAAGTCATTATGCTAATGAGTTTCACTAATGAACTCCTTATTGTGGTAAGCGTACTGGGACCGAAAAAGATTTTGTATGGTATTCGCATTTATGGCCGTATGGAACACGTGTTTGTAAAGCCAGAACCGGAATCTACAGCACTATGTTATTAAAGGCGAGACCGTAACAGATATCGAGATTCTAGAGTCTACATATGCATTACTGAGTACTTACGTACAGATGGAAAAAAAGATAGGTATGCGGTATATAAATAATCAGTTCAGTGTACATGCTGGGTAGATGACAGCGTTAAAATCCCTTTGTATTGTAGGTGATATAGATCATTCTGTTTAAAGACATTTTTCAAATAGGGTATGATTGGGGCCAGGTTGGGTGGGGCATAACGTGGACTGGGTCAGATTATACCAATGAAATCGATGGGGGGTGATACGATGATTCTTGATGATTAGGAGTAATACTATAATTTTTATTCATAGGACTATGGATTAAGCATTTGAGCCGGACAAGCAGAAAACAAGGTAAAATTTAATCCATATTTTATCACCACAACTAATGAAGATAATGTGAACTAATTGAGTAAAGATAAGTTTGTGGGGCCTCGTTATTTACATTTTTACAAGCAACATTGCTGTCTTTTATAATAAGGTATCTTATAAGGGATCTGGTGGTGCGAAATAAACAAGGCGCCTCTTATGACAGCCAAAAGCACTTCAGCTGATCAGTTACAGAAAATAGACGGCAGATAGCAGGGCATTCGGGTATCTGCTTATGGGGATTCACGTCATGAGGGGCTCAATGGGTGGTGTCGTGATGAAGAAAGGGGATCGTACAGACTGGACTAAGGGACTTGTCACCAGCTTTTATGTGGTGGGGGGCATTAAATGAAGATAGTTATTTGTACATGATCCATTGGGAGGTACAAAAATGGGGATCATTCTGTTCTTGTTTTCTGTTCCTCTGGGTTTGAAATTTGTGTTTCCGTGCGCATGTTTTCTAACCTGAGTCAGCTCTGATTTAGTGTAGCAATATAAGGGGGTGTAGTCGGTGGGACAAAAGCAAAAATTGCCGTGGTCTATATTATAAGTTGGCAATTTGGGTATGGTGCTCAATATTGAACATATGGACGACTGGATGTATCTCTATGAACCCCACAACTACTATGGAAGAGTGTGTGATGGCATGAAATTCAGTATTCAATATACTCTAATTGGTTCAACATGTCAATAACACAGTAGGTTGGCGAGGAGTATTGAGGGTACATCTAAAAGTGCTACCAATGGTGAAAATTTTACAGCCAGGTGAAAGCATGTTAACATATAATCACAATGGGGCTTATGCTTTCTGTGGTTTGATCAAGGCTTGCCGACAGCAAACACATTTTGAAACACTTGGGGTTTAGAAACCATATGGACACAGATCAGTTGGGTCACAGGTGGGGTTACACTCTTCAGGAAAGTCCCATTATATATAATAGGGAGAAGGAAAAAGGGCGAGAAGTGTGTGCTAAAACTACAATTATATGTTTGCTTCTCTGTTGATGTGGGCCATATAAATTCACGAGACTGTTTCCATGTAGAGATTTTATCACACATTCCTACCAAGAAACCAATTTAAGGATGATGAGGAGGCGGGGACTTTTAAGTATTATGGGAGGGGTGGGGGGCCATGCAAAAAGGGCTGGGCAAAAAGGTTTTTTTTTTCCTCAAAAATTAGTTATAATGTGAGCGGTCTGGGCTGATATAAGGTCACCTAGTCCACCACATTTGTTGAGGGCTATTTGTCTTGTACCTGTACTTCATCTTCTGGCTAGAGATACTGCGCGACGGTAACTGTAGAAAGGGTGAGATTATTATGGGGGGGGTGCAGAATAGAATATTCACTGTGATATTATATGAAAGATACTTTAGATTTAAGATTTTTAGTACTTAAATGAGTTTACTAGCTTTACAAAACAGCAAAAAAATACCTGTTGGAAGAGATGGTATGCGTAGCATTCCTCACCCCTAGAGGGGGGAAAGGGCCAAATGAACTACTTCTAGTGGACATAAGAATTGTAGTTATTCAGGGGGGGAGGGGGTAGGGCGATTAGAAGGGTTTACAACTTTGCTGGGGTCATTATTTGTTATGTATTAGAAATGTTAATGACCCTCTGCTGAATTCAAGGTCGGTGGGGGAAATTATTTGTCATCTGGTTTTTAAACCTGCCAGGACGTAAGTATTCCCTAGTATACTGTATGTTCGGTTTGTAATGGGGGGTTTGGGCTTTATGGCCTTGGGGTCTGGTGGGAAGCTGTGGGGGAGGAGGTGGGGGGTCTAGGCATCATGATATATCAACGCTGTGTGCACTTAAAGGGACGGGGGTGGGGTGTATCCCTGAATACGTATTGGCAAGTTTAAAAAAGGGATCTGAAAGCATTTATCCAAGACAAAAAAAAACAAAAACAAATTGAAAAAACTTGCTTTTAAATGCAGAAAGCATCTATATTCGTTGGGTGTATATTTGTTTAAGAACCTTTTCTTTCATTAAAACTAACGACTTGCGAAATGTCTAATTTGTTATATAAATTACCACATAGGGACACTATGGTGCAGGCTGTCAATGGTCAGGGGGAGCATGCGGTCTTCTAACCAAGGCTTCACATCGTAAAATAAATTCAAATCTGTCGTAGCTATGTTGGGTCGACTTATTGAAATCAGTTCCGAGTGAATTAATCAATGTCATTATCTCCGAGTGAATTTAGGTTGGGTGTACGGAAGTAAAACACCACCCTCTTATTGGATAAGACTGGACGTGAAGAGGGACCTTGTCCAGTTGCGAGCATAGGTTACAATACTGCCAACTTCTAATAAATAGAATGCTTTGCTGGATGATTTCACACCCAAAGGGTGGTCTTTTTTTGCGGATATCGTTTTCCCTCGGGGGGAATAAAATGAACGGCCGAAGGTGTAGATTTTCTACTCAGAGAAGCAGCGAATAGAACAGCGGCTCAACTGTCGTATGGAAATGAAGTGAAGTCTCCTATTTCCTTCGCAGGCCAACTAAAAAAAAAAAAAAAAAAAAAAACTCAACTACAAAAAAAATAAAAATAAAAAGCCACTACCAAAAAAAAAAAGAGATGAATTGGCAGCTATTTTAATCTACAGAATTCTGCTATTTTAACCTCACAATTTGCGATTTATAAAGTAACAGATTCTTGAATGATAAATCGCAATTGTCGATTTATAAAAGAAAATCAGAATTCGAGATATAAAGTCGCCCATATAAGCGTGATACATAACGTCAGAATATATAAGGCGAGATATAAATGCTGCGCAATTTGGCGGTCATATAAAGTCATGAAGCTGGATATAAAGTCGCAATTTGGGCGATTTATAAAGTCAGGAATTCTGAGATAAAAATTCGCAATTGCGTGATAAAAGGTCAGAATTCTTGATATATATAAGTCCAATTGCGTATTAAAGTCATAATTGGCGAGATATGAAAGTGGCAATTGCGGTGATATAAAGTCAAAGATGTCTGAGACAGCACTGAAAGGTCGCGAACGTGGGCGAGCTTTCAGAAAGTCAGAATTCCTGGGGAGAAAGAAGGCTTATAAAAAGTCGTAATTGGGCGTGATAAAAAGTCGAATTCTGATATATAAGTCGCAATTGGGCGTATAGCCAATAATCAGAGATTCTGAGATATAAATGTCGCATTGGGTGTCGAGTTATTACAAGGTCAAATTCTGAGGGAAAAAAGTCGCTTTGCGTGATTCAAAACTATGTTCAGATTCTGATATATCATAAGTCGCAATTGCGATGATAAAAAGACTAGTCTAATTCTGACTTTTGTTTCTTGCATTTAACTGATGGATGGGAGGTCAGTATCTCTGCTCAAAGGTCTGTAACATGCATCAACCTTTAGCCGTGGGGGGGGCTGCCGGTGAAGTCTGAAGGCTGTTAGGTGTAGTACAATGCGTGCCACTGTTCAGCTTTGTGACTGATTTATTGTTCCTACCTGGGAATCCACAATCTATTCTTCTTCTTATTATAGATTATATAATTAATGATTGTTAGGGGGGTTATTGTGGCAAAATTCTAGTGGTAAATCCATTCTGTTAAAAACAACTTTATTGCTCCAATATCCCGTCGACTAAGATAATTTGGCAGGGCTGCATTATTCTACCGTTAGCGTTGGCAAAGTTAATGAAACCGGTGATAGGTATATGGGTTGTTTTAGGAAAGGTATTAAGCTCCCTAAGGGGCTACTAGATGGCAGTACAGCTGTTTTTTCTTTTGCTCCTTGACAAAAACGCTGTTGTATCAATTTTACCTGGACAGGTGGGTGAAAGTGGGTTTGTGGAACGATTCTATATGCCATAGGTACCTTCTATGTCTCGCATACGGCCTATGTGTCCGAGACTGAATCTTTATGTGTTGCTCCATCCAGTAAAATCAATATTTCTTTATTGGTAAATCGGAGGGGCGCTAGAAAATAATGGCCTTTATGATGTCCTCTATTTTATGTATACAAATACAAGCAGCAATCTCCTGATAGTGGGCTATTTAATGTATAATAATAACACGCAGGTAATAACGTGCCCTTGGAGAGTGCAGTCGCAATGAAGGAGGCACGGCAAGCAAAGTAAGAACTGAATGTTGAGAACCAATACGGGTTTCACAGTAGTGAGAAAAAGTCGTAATTCTGATATATAAAGTCGCAATTGTCGAGAAATAAGAGGCAGTAATTCTGACTTTTTATTCACCAATGGCGACTTTATATCTCAGAATCTGAACTTTAATAACCTCCGAATTGCGACTTAATCTCAGAATTCTCTGATTTATATCACAGGGGGGACTCTGCAATTGGCGACTTTATATCTCAGGGAATTCTGACTTTAATAACTCGCAATGTGTGCTCGCGATTTCTATTCTCGGACTTCTGACTTTATATCACGCAATTGCGAGTATATCTCAGCATGCTGACACTTTATACTCTCAATTGCGACTTTATATCTCAGAATTCTGACTTTATATACTCAATCGCAGTTTTATATCTCAGAATTCTGACTTTAACTTACTTTATATCTCAGAATTCTGACTTTATATCACGCAATCGAGTTTATATCTCAGAATTCTGACTTTATAACTCGCAATTGCGAGTTTATATCTCGAATTCTGACTTTATAACTCGCAATTCGGAGATAAAAAGTCGCAATTATCTTTTTTTTTTTTTTTTTTTAGTGGCTTTTTTTTTTTTTTTTTTTTTTTAGTGGCGGAAACGGGCTTCTACGGAAGCCCATTTCCGCCACATAATAAAAAAATAAAAGTCGAAATTATGACTTTAAAAGTCATAATTATTAGATAAAAAGTCGAAATTAGACTTAGTAAATCGAAATTATGACTTTAAAAGTCATAATTATGAGATAAAAAGTCGAAATTATGACATACCAAGTCGAACTTTTGACATACTATGTCGAAATTATGAGATTAAAAAATCGAAATTATGACTTTAAAAGTAGAAATTATGACATAACTAAATCGAAATTATGACTTTAAAAATCGAAATTACGACATAACTAAGTCGAAATTATGACTTAGCCTACTGACTAAACGCTGACGTGACGCGCACGACAGGATGAATTGCGAACACATTAAACAGTATTTTGATCGTGGTTATACTAATGATGAAATTCTTGCCGTTTAGCGGAACGGCATGGAATAGCTCTGAGCAGGGGCGATTCTAGGATTTTGATTTTAGGGGGGCTCAGCCCCCAATAAGGGTATGATTAAAAAAATATTATTTGACTGACTGTTGCTCATTTGCAGACCTACTCCCGCACGACAAGAAAAAATGTCGTATATCCATCTACAATGAAATATAAATTATTTTTTTTTTTTAGCTTTTTAGCCTTTATAATAAACAATACGGTTGGATATTCATAAAGTCACCCCATGAAAATTGATGTCATTTTAAGTATTTTAACTAACCAGCTAATATTCATTAAGAATATAGACAAACCATGTATTAATGTAATTGTCTATTGGCAATATGATTAATCTGTTCTATTTATTTCTATTTATTAAAAATAACAACATGAATTATCAATTTGCCACTTCTATAAATCAAGTACAAATCTAGTATAAATAGTATAAATCAAGAAAATCAAAAATCCCTTTACTCTACGCTTACTCTAATTGATGTATCATGACAGTCCTCCTGATTCATTATTACTTAATACAAAACTATATTTAATAATACAAAACAAAATAACTCCACATTCTCTCTCTGGGCCATCTAGTGCTTTCAGACAATGATGTGTGTTTTTCTGTGCATGGCTGCATAATGTAATGTCAAAATACATAATATGTCTGTAATTGTAAAAAGTAAATTAAAATAAATCATGATCGTTTTCTGAATCTAAAGTATGTTTTCATGGGTGTTAATCACTTCATTTTTGTAGGAATAAAAAACAACTATCACACAAGGGCTGAAGGTGAACGAGCGAAACGTATTGGTATTGGATGAGAAACCGAGCCGTCCCGTGTGCTCCCAATGCTCCAGTAACATTAGTAAACTGCAATGCATTTATGACAAAGAACTGCACCGATGCAGATGTAATATCATCTAGCATTAGCAATCTATCAATAAATGCACGCACACACGACACACACCTTGTGTTCTCGTTCTGTCGCTCTCTCTCCGCCCCTGCAGATTGAAAAATGCGCTAAATCCAAAGACTCAGATAAGGGGAGGAGCCGAAACTTGCGCGCAGCTTGCAGCCGTTTCAAATGAGTTTTTTTTAAAGGGGACTGAAGCGATCAAAAATTTATTAATCAAATATTTTTTTAGGGGGGCTGGGCAGAAGTTTAGGGGGGCTGAAGCCCCCCTAAAAAGGGCCTAGTGACGCCCCTGGCTCTGAGCAACCAGTCTTGAGAGGATTTGAGCAAGAATAAGCTTGGCGGAGAAAGAACAAAACACGTGGCAGAGGTGGCAGCTTTCATTGAACAGCAACTTCAAACATCTGGCCAATGTCATGGCTATAGATGGATGCACCAGAAATGCTGGCTGAATGGCATTATAACTGACAGGGAAAACGGTGCGAGTTCTGCTGCGGCTTTTAGATGGTGAAGGGTTGATTTGAGGTCAAGAAATCGACTGAGGCGGCGTGTGTATCATAACCGTGGTCCTAACTTTGTCTGGCATATAGATGGCTATGATAAACTGAAGCCGTTTGGAATTGGAATAAGCGGATGTATAGATGGATTTTCCAGGAGCATGATGTGGCTTGAGGCATACAAGACCAACAATGACCCAAGACTTATTGCTGGATACTTCATGGATGCCGTAATTAACGCTGGGGGTTGTCTGCTAGAGTAAGGCTAGATTTAGGAACAGAAAATGTTCACGGGCTGAGATGCAAAGATTTTTGACTTTTTCTGAGGATCGACCCAGAAACAGATCGTGTTACTTTTTTGGCCCAGCTCTGGAAACCAGCGCATCGAAAGATGGTGGCTCACTTTGCGAAGTGAATGTGTCCAATTTTGGATAGACCTCTTTGACAAGCTGAGAGAAGACGGGCACTTCGCAGACACTTTTTTGGACAAATCTTTGGTCCAGTTCTGTTTCCTTAACAAAATTCAGGTGAGTTTATCTCGTTAATCTCAATTGCCTTGCTTGCCTATACATTATTTAATTCATATTGAAGAGATAGTTACCAACTTTCTGTGAAGTTCTGTAGATAGGCTTAATAATGCCTAAATTTGTCGTGACGTATTCAAAATTATCTGGCTAAGCTTTAACGTTACAAAAGTATTCTTAATATGTTAAAAGGGAATACCGTAGGCATATGTGGTTTAAACCAACAATTTCAAAACTCATGAGTCATGAATTATGAAAACAAATAGCCTACCATAGATGTTAACATGAGAAAAGCTTTAATTTAATCTGATTGAAGAAAAGCTGTGATTTTGTCTACACAGGGCTTCACAACACACACAAAAAAACCATGATATTTTATTTCATGTATTTAACTTTAGCACAGACCTGGTGTTAAGGGTCAAAATACGGAGCCCCGGACATGACATGCAGGAAAAAAATAGGCCTAGTAATTCGTTCCCTCGATTTACTAAATTAAATTAGTAAATCGTGTGCACGATATTCCCCTTGCATACCATGTGCGGGGCTCCATACAAAACTCACTATAGTTGTTTTGTTTATATTGTCACTTCCAAGTGTCCACCACCACCAGATGTCACCAAAGGGATACTTCACCAAAAAATAAAAATTCTGTCATTTACTCACCCTTATGTTGTTCTAAACCTGTATGAGTTTCTTTATTCTGTTGAACAAAAGAAGATATTTTAAACAATGCTGGTAATCAGACAGTTGATTAAGGAAGTCAATGGCTACCATCAACTATCTGGTTACCAACATTTATTTTTATTTTTTAAATATCACCTTTTGTGTTCAACAAAACAATGAAACTTGTACAGGTGTGGAACCACATAAGGGTGAGTACACAATGACAGAATTTTTGGGTGAAGTATCCCTTTAATTAAAACATGGAATTTATAGCTTGGCTCACCTAATATTCATTATTGTCCTCACTCATTTTGTGTATATTTAATGTTATAAATCATTTATAATGTATTATGCATACCAAATATGTAAAATACCTTAAATTACTCTTCATTGCAGTTTCTGTGATTTGATTACCTGGTTCCATGATTCACGCTCTGTGTGGTTCTCCTGCTACACGCAAACAGCTTTCTAATCATGTTTTAAAACATGTTTCCTTACAGGAAGAGCTTGATGACATTGTCTTCGCTTGGAACAACCACAGAATAAGGCCAGTCCACAACTCACGATCACCGCATGGCCGACCTTCCATCATGTATGCTGTGTCTCATCTATATGGAGCCACAGACCACCTGCATCCAGTGTGTCTGGAGAAGGTTCAAGTCTGTTTAGAAGAGTGTGTTTTCAAGGACTTTCCATGCGAAGAAGACATTTTTAACATATGTGTTGATCTTATGTCAGAGCATGATTTGAACCTTACGAACGATGTGTTTGCAGAAGTGGACTTGTACATATCTCTTAGGGAGCTAATTAACAGTGAGTTGGAGCCTCATAACTAAAAAAAATATGTGTTGCTGCAGACCTAACATTTGACATTTGTATTCTAAGGGTCAGTAGTGAAGACAAACAGGTTATGTTTTAAACAGGGAATGCTTTAATTGTCCCAAAATAACACATTCCAACATATCAGCAGAAAAAATAAAAAATAAATTGTAGAATATGTGTTATAGTCATGACAGAACAGTGATGATGAGAATACTAGAAAAACAAAAGGAAAGTGTTATATAATAAAAAAGTGCATCAAAATAAAATTTATCATCGAATATACATGACAGATTATTTTGTAAACTTGTTGTAAAAGTTGTAACTGGGCCTTTTAAACCTTGTGCCTCAGAGAGAGTATTAACAGGAACTTTGGAAATATGAACATGTACAACATATCTTGAAAAAGAAATAAAAAAATAAAGCCTGCTGTGACCTCAATTATGTTGTTGAAGCTTAACCTTCCTAATAGTAAGTCTGTACTAGACTTTCTATTACTATAAGTGTACTAGACTATATCCATGACCCATATGTTGCTCTCTAACACTTTGTTCATTTCATGGCGAAACTCTGGGTAGTTATCATAATTCACAGGCAGCTCCAGGTAACAGCCACATGTGTGTGCAATGGGTCGTCTCTGAAAGCCTTCCAACTGTGTGAAGCTAATGGTGATGTTCTTTCCCAGGAACAAATCTGACCCGGTGCAAAACCGAAGGAAGAGGGACAGGTGTTGTTTATCTGCTTCTCTGAGAAATGTACTTAGATACCTGCCAGTGTGTTTTTGTTGTACGTTCATCGTAGCAGGGTAGGCTATTGATTTCATGACCTTCTTGATGTCGGTTGTAGTTCATCATAGGCAGCTGCGATGTCCAGGAGCTCAGTTTTCATAGGTGCAAGCACATAATGCCACTGCTCTATCACAAATGCAGGTTCTTGAATTAGTTTCTGATGTGCCATCTCTTCCAAGAGCTGCTCGATATTATCAGCTGTTGGGACTCTTCTGCAGTTATGATGATCCATGACCTCAAACAGCTCTTCTTTGTCCACATCTTCGAAATCTGAACGGCATGATTCTAGGATCATTCTGTCTGATTCTGTACATACTTGAGAAAGCAGTCCACAAGACTTGTTGAAACACATCCATGGGCTGCCTGTTCCAGCATTACAGGTGCTATTTTTACAGGCAGACTTCTCTTTCTTGCCAACCAAATGCAAGGATTCGTCCAATGCTTTCCCACTGTTGTTGACCGAAGTCATGTCGTAGATATGGGACCTTAAAGCTGTTTCCCAATGTGCATTGCTCATAAAAGTCATTCCAAAACTCTGAAAGCACATCCCTCAAAACTCCCCCTTCATCAACAGCATTTTCCAGCCGCCCATCGGGAAGATGACTTTCATTGATATGTCATCTGTCAAGACACTTTTGTCACAAAAATGCGATAAGCTGTCGAAAGGGGACCGATGAACAACAAGAATTTTCTTCACTCTTTCACTCTGAACAAAGGACTCCAGTGAGTTATCAATTGGAGAAGGTACAGAATATGGTTCCTCTAAAAGAGGTAAGGTGTCATCAAGCTCAGTGTCTTCCAGCCCAGAGATGAGTCCTGTGGAGATTGTTACAGTTCCACTATCCTCCAAATTGCCCACCTCTGGCTGCATCAATCTCAATCACTTGATGCGTCAGTCATGATAGTTATGGAGTCTGACAATAAAATATCATCACTGCCTGTTGCAATTGAAGTGCCACTCCCTACATAAATTAGGTCTGGCTCTACATTCTCAGTCAACAGAGGAGATGGGCTGGTACGTCTGGGAGACCTTGAATCTTGCACGTTTTCCCCTCCTTGTGCAATTGTTTCGCTGTTGAAGTTGAACTGTGTGTCTGAATGTGTGTCGCTAGCGATGACTTTCTTCTTGGTTGTCAAGTAAAAACGCAAGACTGTAATTTGGTCAGCTCATAAAGTTCTCCAACTGTAATCTGTTCATCTATTGTTTGCTCCTGAAAGTCTGTTACATCGACCACAAAATCTGTGAAGCTTCCCATGGAAGATTTCTCATCAGGAAAAAACAACTCAGCAGCCTTTTCAAGTAGGTCCTTTTTTCTACAGTCCTTTGACACGCTAATTTTCCGTGTACCCCCACCTTTTTTTGTTCGGACCTGAGTAAACTTCCCTTCTCGAAAATGCATCCATCCCATCTCAATTTTTCGCATACTCTTTTGACCATTTTTTTTTTCACATACATTGTCGGTGTCACCTTTGTTTCTTGCTAGCCTGGTTCTCAGTCGATCAAAAAGTTTAGATTTTCGGCCACTGGGATCCTGTTCTTTTCGCCTGCAGTATCCACGAATAGCCAGTCGGTCACCATAGGAAGGCAGATATTCCTTCAGCTGGTCATCTGTCATAATCTATGACACTGCAATCAATCTGCAAAAAGATTATAAAAACTTTTAAAATACTTTAAATATAAGTTTAACATTCTCTGATGACAGTGACCCTGTGAGGTATAATTCAGAAATATTATTCATTTGACTAAACTGACATTATTGAGATCTGAACTGAGCTGGACAATGACATTACTGTTTTCTGCAGAAGATCTGCTTTATAGCTTAATTTAACTTATTTTATAATTGATCTTACAGAGTTATTGAATGGAACTGATCTGACTTCAGCTGAACAATGACACCATTTATTATTTTTATACGACCATTATTTTCTAGTTTCTTACTGTAAAGCTGCTTTGAAACAATCCCCCGATTTCACAGACAAGGCTTCGCTAGTCCCAGACTAAAATGCATGTTTTAGTGTTTTAACTAAAAGCAACTTGCACTGTCTTGCATATCTTAAAATGTCAGTTCCATTGTTTTGTCTCAAGATGCACCAGCAAATGTTTTAATTGAACTAAGGCCTAATCCAGGCTTAGTCTTGCTCCTGTCTGTGAAACCAGGCCTATATGTATTGTATTAAGCACTATAGAAATAAAGGTGACTTGACTCTAATGTAAGGTATAACTGGAATAATGTACAGTCAAATGGTTGTTATAACCCCAGAGATTTACAGAGTGTACTGAGTTATAGAGGCAGTTTTTTTTTTTGACCCAGAAACATATGATTCAGTACTCGGTATATCATGAAAGAAACCAGACAGAGCAGTTCTACTAGAGAAATTTTAACAGAATATATTGTTCCAAGTCTCTCTATGACATTTTTAGACATATTTTTTTTAGCATGTGTGATGCATATTTTTTACAGTCTATGATATTTATCAGTTTCATGATTACCTTATCCTGTTGCATTTGCTGTATGATGTCATCAGTGATGTTTCTTGACTTCAAAAAGTCACAAATGTCATCCATCCTAATCCTGTAAGAACAGAACAATGATATATAGCATAAAATTGCCTCAATGCTGTTGGTTACGTCCATTAACATGAACTCCGGGTAGCTGCTATTGCCATCTAGTGGTGGTACGACACGACTTTGAACGAACGATAGGAATCACAACGAGAAATCTGTTTGTTCAATCTTTTTCAATAAACAAAACTGAATTTACGATTGTATATAGTGATGACAAATAAATAAGTTACCAAATGGAATTATTAGTTCCTAAATATAGCCTATGTAATTTATAACTTTTTAAAAAATCAGACTTTAGACCTAGCCTATATGCCAATAACAACACATGGATGGTTACTCCATTACTCATAAAAATACAGTTTAATGACAGAACAACGTTCATGCATAAAACATATATATATATAGATATATATCACAAAATATAACACACACAGGATACATGAATTATAATCTTAATTTTCTGATTTTTTACTTATGTGCAATAGTTTATTCTGTGTAGGCATATACTGACTTACTTGGGGTAATGCAATTCTTTGCTTAAATCCTTTCAAACTCCGAGAGCTATTCCGTGCCGTTCCGCTATAAGGCAAGAATGTAATCAAACCACGATTAAAATGCTCCTTAGCTGTGTTCACAATTCTATGGAAGCATTCATCTTGTGTCTTGCCGTGTCGGGCGCGTCAGATCAATGAGCTTGGAAGTCAGCAAATCATAATTTCGATTTAGTTATGTCATAATTTCTACTTTTAAAGTCATAATTTCGATTTTTTTAATCTCATAATTTCGACATAGTATGTCAAAATTTCGACTTTTTATCTCATAATTATGACTTTTAAAGTCATAATTTCGACTTTCTAAGTCATAATTTCGACTTTTTATTTTTTTATTATGTGGCGGAAATGGGCTTCCATAGGCTTCCATACAATGCAACCCAGAAGACACTTAATATGCTTTCACTTCAATGTAGCTAAAGCTTCAGGGCTCTCTTCTGAAATATAATAGACAAAAATGCTTGATAGACTCTGTTTAAAAATATTTTCTGTATAGACAAAGAAATGTTTTTGCTTATTTTTATATTGTTTAACTCTTTTCCAAGGGACGCGCAGCAAGGTAAGAACAAGCCTTATTAGTTTCGGTAGGGAACCAACTAACTACTTATCGATACCAGCAAAAATGGGAAAAACACATTACATACAGAGTAACCTACAGATGTAGCTACTAGAAACAAATTTACGGTATTATACAATTGTAGCCCATATAAAATAAACTTTTAAAGCATATTTATAGTAGTTTGTTTACAGGTCCCTGTCCATTTTGTCACCTGTGTCAGCCCTAGTGAAAAAAAAGTATACTTTATTGTATTTTAAATATATTCCCTTTTTCTATAGTACACTGCAAATATACTAACAAAAAATGTACTATCATTAAATATATAAAAAGTATATTAGTATCATATTTTCACAATGCAACTTTTAACACACTTTAAAATAATTGTACTTTAGTATATTTTCTAAAAAATATATTTTAGAAAAATATACTTGAAGTGTAAGTTCAGTTTATTTTTTAAAAGTGTATTTATTTGCACTTTATAAAAATATATTTGAGGTATATTTTAACAGTGTGCTGAAAATGATCATTGTAACAATGCACTGAAGTATATTTAAAAAATACATTATTTAATATCCTGAAGTTGTAGTGTATCTAAAGTTAAATTTGAGTATATTTTTTAAGTTTACTTATTCATCCTTGGAATTCATTATATTACTTGTGCTTATTTATTTCAGTATGAATGCATTAAGCCCATTTAGTAAATGCAGTGTAGTCTATACAATTTCCAAATTTGTGTAAATGTTAAGTTTACACTGGCAGAATCATTTTACAATCGTACACACAAATCTATATTAAACAACACACCAGCAGCACAAGTAATGTTACTTGCGAAAAAATATGTCGAGTGGTTAAACTTGTCGGAATTCAAATGTCTCTTCAACTTGGTCTGTGACCAATCAGATTTTGTTGCTCACTGCCTTCAGCCAATCAGAGCTGCTGAAGTCACGGCCGTCGTCTGAATCCCCTCGCTCAGCCACTCAGGTGAAGTATAATGTCGCAATGTATAATTTATTTAATAAAACACTGAAAGCTCAATACATCGCGCGATCTTGGGGATTCTGAGCAGTTCAATCAAGTGACATCGCAGACTGACAGATAGCGACGACAACCGGCTAATTTAATGGCCTACGCGATCCTGAAAGAACCGGAGAAAAGTGCTGCTATTGGGAGGTGAGTTGTAGTCTACCAGTTAACAAACTTTATTTTGTTTTCTTTAACAAACTGAGAGCGATATTTCGGCTTGATATCTCCTTCTTGAGTTTGTGTGTGGTGGTTTATGGAACATGTTTGAATGCAGCACCAAAACATTATGATTGGTCATACAGTTCCTGCTGCTAATCCTCATTTACTGTTCAACAATAGTATTGGTTCAATGTATGATTTAGACAGACTATTGTAAACGTGAATAAAGGGTTGAACATATAAAGTGTCTTATATCTTTGTATATTCTGTCAACAGATGTTGTTCTTCACGCCATCAGACACAATGAGAAGCTCATCAGAAAATGTAATATAATGTGTAATTTGTATTTGTGTACAGAGGGTCACCATGGTCCAATATTTGTTTTTTCTTTAATGAAAAACATGGTAAGTTATGCTGAATCTATATTAAGTTTAAATAAAAACTATTGGATTTGTCAATGAAATATGTCTCTTCATTAGTGATGTTCTTATATTTTATTTAATTGAATGGCCTTGAAAACAAATGCATTCAACTTTGGGAAAATGTGTTAAACTGTTTAAATAGTAGCACAACTGTATTGTGTGAGATTATGTAATTCAAAGTACAGTAGTCAACATTTGAAGTGGATCAAAAAAGTTAGGACAACTTTGATTAAAGGTTTTCATCCGCTTTAAATGTTGACTATATTATACAAAGTATAAGTAATAACAAAGTGTATTGTTATTGACTGCAAAGTGTGTAATTTTTAGTATTTGGAATAAGCCAAAGGTGAAGACACTCATAATTAATTTGTAATGTACTTAAATCACAAATAAAGTGTACTTATAAACAAAGTGTACTCATAACAGAAATAAAGTATACTTATAACACAAATAAAGTATACTTATAACAGAAATAAAGTATATTTATAATGCAACTTATATTGTAACAAAAAATATATACTTATAACACAAATAAAGTATACTTATAACACAAATTAAGTACACTTTAATATCACTAATCAAGCATGTAATTAGTCCCTACACAGACATATACTTAAAGTGTACTAAGTATACTTGAAGTTGTTCCAATTTAGTACACATAAGTATACTAAATATACTTAAAGTTGTATTTTAATACTACTTAATTTCAACTTAAATATACTTAGTACAAAATTAGTTGTTTCAAAATAACACACTTTAAATGAACTAATCATTAACACACTTGAAATATACTAATAATTAGTCTTGCTGCAAGTATACTTAGTATACTTTTTTTTCACTAGGGGATGTACATGACGAGTCTTCGTTGTTTTGTCTCTCATGCTGGCAGGGATGAGGGGCTTTGAAAATGACTGATATTGTTCAGTTGGACATGCATTTCTGACGCGGAAAGTTGATCCTCAACCTCGACCACACACAACTCACTCCGTCTCTTACACACACACACACACACACACACACTTTCTTTCTCACTTTCTTTCTCACACACTTTCTTTCTTCACTCCTCGCGAAGTATTGTTTGCCCCACAACAATTTCTGAGTGTATTCCCTGTTTTCTATCTGCCTGTGTATCAACCTTGTTTGGATTACTGACCTTGGATTGTTTGCCGCCTGCCTGTTACCCTTTTGTTTGCCTGGACTGTGTCTTTGATTGCTTGCTGCCTGCCCCGATCTCTTGCCCGTTTAGGACCCCGATTATTGGACTGTCTCTGACACTGTTGTTTACTCTGGTGATTCGACCCATGCCTGCCTGTACTGTGAACTTGCTGTTTGTTAATAAACCGCTTATGGATCCCAATCAACCTGAGTCTGCGTCACATAATATCTGTTACTATTAATCTAATATTATTAGTATGATTAATATAATGTGTGATGTATCATCATGGTTAATATGGTAAACACTCATTAGCATGGTATATATCAGTGTTATTTTAGTGTCACTGTGACACTATTATAATTTTTATTAATATTTTGAATTAGTTTTTATTTTTATATTTTACCTTTTCATGTTAATTCTAAAGCTTTAGTAATATTGTGTTTTGTCATTTTATGTCTATAGTTTTAATTAATTTTTAGTTTTAGTTTATCAAGTTGACTGTGAGAAATGTTGCATTGGCAGCTAGCTGAAATAAAATAGGTTAATTTTTTATTTACTTAATTAAAAAATTAAAATAATAAATTCATTTAATAATATATATATATTACAAGTATTGAAAATGTATTTTATGGTTTTAGTTAACTATAATAACCTATAAAATCATACACCCTTACTGTACCAATACCATGATACCAGTCAAACTGAACTGTTGCTTCTGTTACAATTCTCTCAGAAAACGTTTTTTTTTTTTTTTTTTTTTTTTTTTTTTTACATAATTAACATGTGAATTTAGTATCATTATAAATATCAGGAAAACAAGACACATAAAGTGTTAGACTTAGGTAAATTTGGCCGCAACCCACAAGCACACACACCCACACGGAAATGTGTTATCTGACAGCTTCAGACACTAAAAGATAAACTAATAATAAATCTATAAACACCGAGTTTGACGCGTCGCACTAACGATACTGTCATCAGTGAAGCGCTGAAACTCACTCACCAGACATCAGACACACGAGAAGAACCGGTCCAAAGCCGACTGAACCGAACCGCTCCATCACACCTCAATGGGATCGCGTCTGACACCGGATCGACGCTCTTATATCGGCGCGCGTCTCAATCTCCTCCCTCAACTGAGAGGAAACGCGCCGAGATGCGCATGAGTCACAAATCAGACAGGAAATGTTCAAGAACATCAGGGACGTGCACAGGCATTTTCGGGGGCAGGGGCTCAAGTGGAAAAAAGGGCACTTCTTATAATTATTTATTTAAAAAAAAAAATAATAATAATAAAAACATTAAATATATGAACACAACTCTGACTTCCTTACCAATTTATTTTAATTCCCTCATACTAACTTAATTGTTTCATACTCCACAGATTTCTACAAAGTAATCAGTTCACACAGAGACCATGTTCTTCTTTAGTATTCACTAGCAAATGAAACTATGCCTAAATGTGCATGTTTTCTACACTACTATTTTCAAGTAGCTATATATTTAGAATAAATGACTGCACCAAAGAGAGGGACATAGATTCATTAATAATTTGTTGATTTTGCACAAATCAATAAATCGTTTTAATTCTTTTGGTGTTATTGGAATACTTATTTCATGTTGTGGACAATTTTAAGATTGTGGTCAATTTTTGCTTCCAGTCTTTTACACTAATGGAAAGAAAGCTTCCAAAATACACATTTAGATGGTGTTTGTTTTAAGCCTACTACTCTCCGTCTGTTTGCATCTGTAGATTTCTTCTAAACTAACCAAAACAAGCTAATCTGCATATTTAAACACATCAAGAGTTTTTCCCCCAAGAAATGTTAAAAGTACATAATAGCCTATATATTATAACACATGCCTGCAGAGGGCGCCAAAAGCCTGGTGATTGTTGTTGTTGTTACACAGCAGGATCAAATCCTTGTTTTTGGCCAACCAGCATAATTAAAAATATAATATTAGTTAAATAATAATAATAATATTCGGCCACTTCTTTGTGATAGAAATGCTACAGCCACTGTAATTTCTTCAACAAGAATATGTGGACATCAAACATGCAAATTCAGAGCGAGTGTTTAAACTTTTATTGATGTATTCTTCTGTGTTAGCATAGATTTAAGAATGATAGCATTATGTAATGCTGTATTATATTGACTCCATAGTATTATGATTTTTAAATGGTTTTAATAAATCGTGCATCCTTAGAAAACTGTCTGATAATGCGGTTCATGTATTTGCGTCCATAGAATGCTCCTCTTCCGGTATTGACAGCCCTTGCCAGGCAAACAGCTGTTGTCTTTTCCCGGGTTGTCACAAGTTGTCAGCCAGCAGCAAACATGAGGTAGCACGGGGCGTGCCGCGCGTGCGTGCGGGGAAATGAATGGCGTATCGCAGAGGGAGGGCATCTGAATTTGACAAAGCCAACCTGATAGGCTATATATAAAATGTATTCAGTAAATATTATTTTTTATTTATTTCTTTGGCAGGGAAGCTGTGCGCAAACATGAATATATATTCATTTCCTACATGGCGGCAGAGATTCTCCCGGTTTAGAGTTGCATCGAAACTGGACAAAGAGAGCAGCGAAGTGCAGGTGAACTCGCTCTTGTACTCGATGGGGAGAGATGCCGAACCTATTTACGGCTCGTTTGTGTTTCCTGCGGCAACCGAGGCCATGCCACATCCAGAGTATGAGTTTAATCTAGTGATGCAGAAGTTTGATGAACACTTTGTCCCAAAAAGAAATGTCATCCACGATCGCGCCTGTTTTCATAAGCGGAACCAAAGGGCCGGTGAGACAGTTGAAGCTTTCGTGCGGAGCCTGTACGAGCTCGCACAGCACTGCGAGTTCGGTGCGGGGGAAGGACGAGCAGATCCGGGACCGGATCGTCATCGGGATAATGGACAAAGATGTTTCGCAAAAACTCCAACTAGAGGCTGACCTGACTCTGGAGAGAACCATCCAGCTTGCACGGCAAAGGGAACAAGTGATACAACAAAGTGCAGAGCGCGTGGAAACAACAGTGAATAAGGTGAGACGGAAACAGTATAATAGCACAAGGAGGAGCTATGATAAACCACGGCAGGGACAAGGACAGAAATACAGCGAGAACAAACTGAACTGTCAGAGATGCAACAGGATGCATGATAAAAAGGAAAGCTCTCCAGCCCGTAACAAAAGGTGCAGAAAGTGCAATAAAATCGGACATTTCGAGGCCGTGTGTAAATCCAAGATGCTGAAAGAAGTCAGAGCAGAGGCCGTTATGGATTCAGATGAGGATTCATTTTTTATTGGGGAACTATTCCTGAGAGCAACCACAAAGTCAAAGCCAAACATCATTGAGGAGTCAAACCCCGATACTGACTGGGATGTAGAGCTACTTGTGAATGGCAGTCCAGTGGATTTTAAATCGACACAGTGCGGATACCACCGTTATGACTGAAGAGGTTTTCAGCAAACTACGTCAAAAACCAAACTGAACAAGTCCAGGCCAACAGTGTAGCCCAGGTGGAAAGTCCGATGCGTGGGTAAGTTCCTTGCCACCACTACATACAAGGTCAGAAATACCAATACTGGATTACAGTTGTAAAAGGACAGTATGTTAGTAATTTGTTGGGCAAGGCAGTGGCAAAGCACATGGGGCTGGTAGCAAGAGTCAATGCTATCACTAGTGACTTAACAAGTGATGTGTTTGGGGAAATAGGACTACTGAACTGTGAGCCTGTAAAGATCGAGCTGACTGAGGAGCAGTCCCGTATAGCATCAACACGCCACGCAGAGTTCCGTTTCCGCTCCTTCCAAAAGTAGAGAAGAGCTAAAGCGTATGCTGAGCCTCGGAATCATTGAGGAAGTTACAGAGCCGACAGACTGGTGTGCCCCAATGGTGCCCGCTCCAAACGCAACAAGGACGAGGTCAGAGTGTGTGTGGATTTGAAACGCTTGAACAAGGGAGTGAAGCGTGAACGTTATATTTTGCCCACACTGGATGATATACACCTAAGCTGGCAGGAGCCAAGGTTTTCTCCACTCTGGATGCCTCTAGCGGGTTCTGGCAAATTCCATTGGACCCCAGCTGCCAAAATTGACAACCTTCATTACCCCAATGGGCCGGTTTTGCTTTAAACGTCTGCCATTTGGCATTACATCAGCGCCTGAGATTTTCCAGCGGCTGATGACCGACCTGCTCAAAGGCCTAGAAGGGACTGTCGTTGTAATGGATGATATCCTGGTTTATGGATCTACAAAAGAGGAACATGACCGTCATCTCGACGCGGTGTTGCGGACGGTTAAGGCGTCCGGTCTCAAGCTCAACAGGGCCAAGTGTCACTTTCGAAAGACTGAACTGCAGTTCTTTGGACACATCATTAGCGCGGATGGTGTGAAGCCTGATGAAAGCAAAGTGGAGGCTATCGCTCAGATGTCCAGCCCCTCCAACGTGGAGCAGCTGCGGCAGGTGCTTGGACTGGTTAACTATGTTGGAAAATTCCTGCCAGGCCTGTCTTCGGTGTTGCATCCACTCACTAACCTGCTCAAGAGAGAGACTGCGTGGGTTTGGGGTGAGCATCAGGAGCAAGCATTTAACAAGGCAAAAGCAATGCTCATGGCTGCACCAGCTCTTAGTTATTATGACGCTAATAAACCAACAGTGGTCAGTGCCGACGCCAGCAGTTATGGCCTTGGTGCTGCCCTGTTGCAAGACCACGATGGAGAGTTGCGGCCCGTTGCCTTTTGCTCGCGCACACTCACTGATGCGGAGAAGAGGTATTCGCAGATCGAAAAAGAGTGTCTGGCATCTGTCTGGGCTTGTGAACGTTTCGCCCGCTACATCCAAGGTATGGGCCGAGTCCGTTTACAAACTGACCACAAGCCACTGGTGCCATTGATCAACTCATACGATCTGGACAAAACGCCACTACGATGCCAGAGACTGCTTATGCGCCTCATGCGATTCAATGTCACTGCTGAACATGTTCCCGGTAAGCAGCTAGTAGTTGCAGATACACTCTCCAGACATCCACTGAAAGACAGTTACGTGCCTGAAACAGAAACGCAAGTAAAGGCATATGTGAACACTATGGTGGCTAGCAAACCAATCAAGTCATCCAAGCTGAGGAAATTCGCAAAGTCACACAAAGCGATGCCGAACTTCAAAAAGTAATCACATTCATCCAAAAAGGGTGGCCTCGCAAAATGACGGAGGGCTCACCACTGCGTGGATACTATGCAGCCAGAAGTCACTTATCAGAGTCGGACAGTCTGGTCCTATATCACGACCGCATAGTAGTTCCAGCAGTACTCAGAGCTGGGGTCCTGGACCAACTGCACGAAGGTCACCAGGGCCTCACCAAATGTCGGGAGCGAGCCAAGTTGACAGTTTGGTGGCCAAACATCGGAGCTCAGATCACAAACAAAGTGAAATTATGTGATTTTTGCAGAGAGTACAAACCTACACAAAGACGTGAACCACTGGTAACCACTCCCCTGCCCAGTGGCCCATGGCAAAGAATTGCCGTTGACCTGTTTGAGTTAGAGGGTAAGACTTTTCTTGTCGCTGTCGATTATTTCTCTAGAGACATTGAGATTGCTTCCCTCACCACCACCACCATTTGTGAGTTGGGGCATCCCGCTAGAACTGGTCAGTGACAACGGGACACAGTTCACATCAGCCGAGTTCCAAGATTTCAAACAGAGGTATGGTTTCACTCACATTACCTCCAGCCCACATTATCCACAGTCGAACGGAGCTGCCGAAAGGGCTGTTCGGACTGTCAAGTACATCCTCAAACAGCCGGACCCCTGCTTAGCCCTTATGGGTTATCGCTCTACACCAATCGCAGCAACAGGTGAAAGCCCAGCACAGCTCATGACTGGTAGACAAATCCGTACTACTGTTCCTGTTCTGGAAAAGACATTGCTGCCACGTCCATTCGACCCGGATCAAGTCTACATGAAGGACGCAACAGCAAAAGGTTCATACAGATTCTACTACAACCGCAGGCATTCGGCACGCACGCTCCCTGAACTTCACCCTGGTCAAACTGTTAGAGTGAAGCTCGATGGGGAGAAGGGATGGACAACACCTGCCAGGGTCATCAGTAAGTCCAAGGAGCCGAGATCCTACCTCGTGGAGATGGCCAACGGAAACGTAACTCGTCGGAACAGGCATCACCTCCAGACTGTTCCTGAGACCGAACCTCCAGCGGAACAGCAACGTGCTCAGCCTACAGTGTCTCAGCAGGACAGCAGTTCCCTACCGACAGACGTGACTGCGCCGCCGGAATCACCAGTGAGCCAGCTACCAGCAGGCCCTTCCCCAGGGTCTCCCCTTCCGCCATCTACTCCTGTGAGAAGAACTTCCAGGGGCCGTGAGATAAAGGTGCCTCTTAGGTTTCAAGACTGATGATGTTCAAAAGGGCAGAATAATCCCTTTCAGGACTGAGGGCAGTCTACCCCTGTGACGTCCTGCGCTGTTCTGAGACTATTGCTAAGACGTAATGAAAAAAAAAATGTTATTTGATAAAGTTGTTGCATTTATTTTTGTTATATTATTTAAGAAAATTTAAGATTTAATTAATATTGCAAAACGCAGATGTTTGGGATCTTGTTATTGCTAACTTCTAAAAGGGGAAGATGTTGAGAGATTGTCTTTTGTCCATGTTAAGTTACCGTAGTTTGGTTATGCTAACCACTAGAGCGCACTGTATGATTATTATTGATGGAGTCCAAGGGATGGCTTAGGCTGCTCTGTGTTGTAGTCAAATAAAAAACGTTCTTGAATAAATAGAATGAGCCGTGTCTTACCTGATAACATGACAGTATATTAGCATCATATTTTCACAATACAACTTTTAACACAATTTAAAATAATTGTACTTTAGTATATTTTCTAAAAATATATATTTTAGAAAAATATACTTGAAGTGTAAGTTCAGTTTATTTTTTAAAAGTGTATTTATTTGCACTTTATAAAAATATATTTGAGGTATATTTTAACTAAATGATCATTGTAACATTGCACTGAAAGTATATTTAAAAAAATACATTATTCAATATCCAGAAGTTGTAGTGTACCTAAAGTTAAATTTGAGTATATTTTTTAAGTTTACTTATTCATCCTTGGAATTCATTTCATTACATGTGCTTATTTCAGTATGACTAATGCATTAAAAGCCCATTTAATATATGCAGTGTAGCCTAATTTCCAAATTTGAGTAAATATGTTTAATAAGTTTACACTGGCAGAATCATTTTACAATCGTACACACAAATCTATATTGAACAACACACCAGCAGCACAAGTAACGTTACATGCAAAAAAAAAATATGTTGAGAGGTTGAACTTGAGACTTATCAGAATTCAAATGTCTCTTCAACTCGGTCTGTGACCAATCAGATTTTGTTTCTCACTGCCTTCAGCCAATCAGAGCTGCTGACGTCACGGTCCTCGTCTGAATCCCCTCGCTCAGTCAATCAGATGAATTATATTGTCGCAATGTATAATTTATTTAATAAAACAGTGAAAGCGCAATACATCGCTCAATCTTGGGAATTCTGATCAGTTCAATCAAGTGACATTGCAGCCTGACAGATAGCGACGACAACCGGCTAATCTAATGGCCTACGCGATCCTGAAAGAGGAGAAAAGTGCTGCTATTTGGAGGTGAGTTGTAGTCTACCCGTTACCAAACTTTTTTTTTTTTTTTTTTTTGCTTTAACAAACGGAGAGCGAGATTTCGGCTTGATATCTCCTTTTTGAGTTTGTGTGTGGTGGTTTATGGCACATGTTTGTATGCAGCACCAAAACATTCATATGATTGGTCAAATCGGCCCGTATTCTGTACGATATTAATTCATAAAGTGTTGTATGCTTGACTATGTACCGAAAACAATATCAACATGCCATACTGATACAGTTCCTGCTGCTAATCCTCATTTACTGTTCAAATATAGTATTGGTTCAATGTAGGATTTAGACAGACTATTGTAAATGTGAATAAAGAGTTGAACATGCTGTCTGACCTTATATCTTTTGTATATTCTGTTAACAGATGCTGTTCTTCACGAGTTTCTGCGGTCACTGCCTCTGTGTAAGTGGCCATCAGACACAATAATGAGAAGCTCATCAGAAAGTGGAATATAATGTGTCATTTGTAATTGTATATAGAGGGTCACCATTGGTCCAATAATTTTTTTTCTTTAATGAAAAACATGGTAAATTTTGCTGAATCTATGTTAAGTTTAAATAAAAACCATTGGATTTGTTAATGAAATAGCCTATGTCTCTTCATTAGTGATGTTGTTACATTTTATTTATTTTAAAATGGCCTTGAAAATAAATGCATTCAACTTTGGGAAAATGTCACCTAAGTAATTTGTTAAATGGTATTTAAATGGAAGCACAATTATAATACTGTATTGTGTGAGATTATGTAATTCAAAGTACAGTAGTCAACTTTTAAAGTGGATAAAAAAGTTCAGCAAAGTTGTCATAAGAAGAAGGTTTTAGGACAATTTTAATTAAAGGTTTTGATCCGCTTCAAATGTTGACTATATTATACAGAGTATAAGTAATAACAAAGTGTATTGTTATTGACTGCAAAGTGTGTAATTTTTAGTATTTGGAATAAGCCAAAGGTACTGAGCATACAGTATATACTATTACCTGTAATTCATTGTATATTGCTTGTGTGTTCGGAAGACACTCGTAATTATTTTGTAATGTAAATCACAAATAAAGTGTACTTATAACACAAATAAAGTGTACTTATAACACAAAGTGTACTTATATCACAAATAAAATATATTTATAACACAAATTAAGTACAAGTATATAGTATTTTTTTCACTAGGGTGAGAAGGAAGAGGAAGTGTATCCTTTCCTGAAAATCTCTTGCAATCTTGATTGTGGTTGCTCTGATGTCATTTCTTGTTTTTCTCATGACGATGATGTCTCACATAGTGAGCTACACTGACACAGCATTTTTAATATCCCATGGTGAAAAAAAGTACACTTCTATAATGTACTTAAAGAGCTCTATTTTCGCGCACTAATTTTGTCATAGATGCAAACTCCTCACCTTTCAGTGACAACTCACCTTTTTGAGATCAGAATAGGTCACTTATAGGATTTGCATAGATCCAATGAAAGTGTTTTTATGGGGTGGGGGGGGGGGGGTCTGAGATGTGGGAATGGTAAAGAGAGAGAGGGCAAACAGTTTGCGGTTTAGCTCAGTATTGCCGTCTAATCAGCCAATATTGTCTTAAACAGCAATAGCAATTCATCTTTTTATAACATTTTTTATAACAGCTTTGACCAAATGTGTAGTTTATTCAAACTTGATTTTGGTGAAATGTTTCAACAATTTTTTGTGTGTGAAAAATTACAGTATTGGACATACATGGTAATAACAAATAAATTAAAAAATCAATTAAAGTAACTACAATAAAGCAAATATCTTTATTCTTTGGTACTTCTTAAAGATCATCTTAAGAACATCTAAGTGTACTCAACTGTGCTATTTTGAGACAGTATGAAATATGAACTAAAATGTGCTTTTAATATACTATCTCTGTATTTAAAAATATATTTCGCTACCACTTGTAGTGCACTATGGGTTCAAATGCACTCTAAGTGGTATGTGGTATAGTGTGTGCTATCCACTGATATAATAGTCATCAGTTCTGCTCCTGAACTATCAACATACTGCAACAAACAAGGAACATAACTATTATACTTAGAAAACAAACAAAACCATAAAAGCAGGTTCTGCCTTGCCTTAGCAGCTTGCATTATCCACTGCTATAATTAGCATCAGCCTGCTCCTGAAGAATCAAAGAGCCCAGCTTCCCATTCCCATTCTATGCTTCTGATAATTTATCTTCCCTTTAAAATAGTTATTTTCACCTGATCTAATTTGTGTGGCAATCATTAATCTCAACACCCTTTCCGGTCATGCCTCACCAATTCTCCCCCAGGTCTTAGTGTCCCCCTACCACATTACAGTTTTTCTCGATTGCTTAAACACATTTCTTGAAACTATGCCTCATATTCTCAAAACAGTAAACACAAATCCATAAATGTCTCACCCAATTCCCCAAACATCCTATTTTCAGGTCACACTCAAAACCATTCACTCTTGCTGAAAAAACAAACTTTGGCCTCAGACATCACACACAAGCCCTCAAAAACACACACACTACAACATAGTCTTACACACTGATGAAATCAATTCAAAACAATACTACAAAACCAAAACCAAAAACCAGTAATAAGTTTATGTTGCTTGTGGTTCTCCCCCTCAAGGAAGTTTTCACATGATGAATGACATTTGCACATTTTTTATTCCATAATGTACTGTACAGTACGATAAACAACAAAAAATATTCTGCCTCAGCATCACATCTTTGGTCTGGGACAGGCCAGAGAATTTCATCAACATCTCAGGCCATGTCCACACTAATACGTTTTCGTTTGAAAACATATATTTTTCTCTCCGTTTTGGCCTTCCGTCCACACTGAGACGGCGTTTTAAGTCAACAAAAACATAACTTTTGGAAAACGCTCTCCAAAGTGGATAAATTTGAAAACGCTGTCTTCGCGTCGTAGTGTGGACTGTGAAAATGGAGGCTTTTGAATACGATGACGCATTTTTAGTCATGTGATGCAGTCGTATGACCAATTCAGCCAAGACACGTCTCCCAGTCTACATTCTCGCTTGCTTTGGCCACTTTATACTCCTGTGTTACTCGCAGCAACAACTCCACCACACTGTCGGTCCATTTAAAAAACTCGACATTGCCTCAAAGTTTCAAAGAGCCGGAAAGTAAATAAACGCCTAGCGGGAAAGACGCAGGTCGAAGCTTTACTCATGCGCAGTAGGGGGATGTAAGTGTTTTCATACGTTTCAGTGTGGATGAGCAACTTTTGGAAAACGCTTGAAAATAATAGTGTGGACGCGGAGCGTTTTTAGACGAAAACTCCGTTTTCAAATATATCCGGATTAGTGTAGACGTAGCCTCAGGCTGTACTGGCCCTATCCAGGCAGCGGGGGGAAATCCTCTTGCATGCCTGATCCACCCCTGGCACACATCAACTGAAATGTCCTGTCAGGCTTCTTCCATTCCATCGTCTCTGTGTCCTACAAAAATAGAAGTACTGATTACTGTAACTGTAACATCCTTTTTACAAAATGGCAGACAGAAACAGAAACTATATCTGTATGTAAGGCAGTTTGATGCATGTGTTGTAACAGGGTACAGCACTCAGAAGTTTTAGTTTAGAGTGCACTGAGGTACACATCTGTTTTCCTCTCTGAAGATTCTTATGATCAAGGCGATGGTGAAGCAACTTAAGTTTAGTTGAACTCATTGCCCAGCCTCCCTCATAGTCATACCATGGACAAGGACATGGTCAACTAGTGGCACAAATTTCATCTGAGACTCTTTGTCTCCTTGCCCATCATCTTCATCCTCTTCCTTCACCTCTTCCTCCACTCCTTACCGCTTTTGCTCATCCTCTTCCAACTCCTCTCTGGTATCCTCATCCTTTTCAATCATTCTTTCTGGATCCTTGTTTCAAACTGAATTTCTCTCTACTGAAGGTTCGGATTGTTGTGTGATAAATTTTGACTCTTAGTGTTTCCACGTGCGTAACTGTGTGCTAACTGAGCTCAAGCTACGCTGACTTGAGTGAACAATATTGAATCCTGGTGCTTTCTAAATGACAACATGGTGTAGGCAATGAGAAATGAAGGGATTTGTGTGTAGTGTTTTGCAGTGACGGTTCAACAAATCTGATTCGTGTCAAAAAGGGGAATAGTGTTTATAGTTTAGGGAAATGGGTGTGCTTTTTGATAAATGGCGTTATGGTTTTGAAATTTTAGTTCAAAAGCCTGGTTATAGTGTTTAAGCAATCGAAAAAAACTGTAATGTCTCTTAACAGAAGATTAAACACAGTTACTCATCTACAAACATTTACCCTTTCATAATTCTGTGGTGAATGTTTTATGATCAATCATATATTTGTCCTCAAATAAAAAGGCAAAAAAAATATTAGTTTACATGTATTTTTCATGAAAGTATGAAAAAACATACAATACAAAATAACACAATACAAAACAAATATACAACAGTAAATCAGAAATTGCTGATTATAATATTATTTTTCTATCAGTACAATGGTAGACACTACAAAACGACTTAAATTAAGTTCCGAGGATACTTTCAAATGTTATTATTTTAATATCATTATTTTCACAGTGAAAAAAGGGAAATGGACATTTAGGATTATGACCACAAATGGTCAGCGTTGAATGTGTCTCTTTCTTTTCATCTGTTGGCCAATAGCGTGCCTGCTTCATGACGAACTTTCACAACCTATAAATGTGTTTCTGTCAGTCTGAGATTAAGAAATAAATTGTTGGACACTTTCCTAGTTCATTACTGAATCACTGGGAGCGTCTGGAATATGAATGACAAACATGTTTCACACGATCTCGTTTAAAAACATGTTCTTTATAGAGGCAGTGATTGTCGGGGTTATTTTTTTCACTCTTGTGAAGGTAAGAACAGAGTTCATTTACTATTTCTGATCCGCACTATCAGTTATCGACAAAAGACATATTCTGACTTTGGATACAGCCTATTTAAAATGTTCATTAATTATCCAGACTGCCATGCTTTTTTTATATAATGAATCAATAATATTTGTATACATACAATTAATCCCAGTTAAATTGTTTATGTCTCTCTTTTTTGATTACTGCGTCATTTCTTTGTCAAAGGAATTACAATCGAAAGTGCGATTTGTGTTTTAATGTGGAGTGAGTTTGCGCTTATAGTGTTTCAAGAGGAAGCCGCACTTTGGTCACAAGATCAATCATGGTCTGGTGTTTTCCGCGTCTCTGAAAATCTCCGCATGTCCTGTGAGTCACCGCTTAACGTGAAAACCGCTTACCGTGGCTTAGCTAATGTACTAAGTGAATGTACTAAGTGATATTAACAGACCAAAAAAGTGGGAGTGTGGAGGGGGGAGAACAACCAATGAAACACAGACATACAACACACTCATTATACGGAATAATGAATATTAATATATGAGCACGGAGAAAATGACAACAAACTCCCAAGCGCAAGGGAGAAATGCGAAAGAATATTTAATAGGGCTGATAATAGTCTACTTTGATTACGTTTACAAGCACTGCCATCTCAAAATAAGTCTTTTGTCTATCAGAATAATCGTGTTGCCGCGTTCAGATAGGCTACACCACTGTATCAGTGTCCAGATTGCACATATAATTCATATAACTACACCGTGCTGGTTAAACAGCGATACTATGATTCACGTGGCTGGTGTTGTTAAACACAATGCGAAGCTCCACGCTGAAACCGATCATATGTGCGCTCCCCGTGTATATCATAATAACAATCGTATTTTTCATGTGTTCGTATTCAAACTCCAGTTCTGACCGCATCGTGGGTAAAAACAAATCAACACTCATGTGCTGCTGTGCTGAGGGAAACATACACACGGCTCGCGTGTTTGAACGCAGCTAGAGCAGGCAGAGGTGAATGAGCCGCACTTTTTTGACATTTGAATTCTCCTCTGTAATGTGTTCGCTGTAATCTCATGCAAACATATTTTCCATTTGTGCTGGTAGATTACAGCAAAACAATCCACATGCACCCAAACGTCTGCTCTGGTCGTGTCGCAGGAAAACACAGTTTTTTATTGTAGCACTGAGGAAAATGAGCACCAAGGATATGTCTCTGAATGACAACATAGAGACCGAGCCGAGAGAAGTGATACTTCCTAATGCATAATACCACAATTATAATCGTATGCATACTACAGTGCAGTGATTGGACTGAATGAGCCTAATGTCATGAATAAATACAGAAACTGTTGACGTCAGCATGTTCGAGCAGCCCATACTTGGAGCCAACCAGCACTCCGGATCTTTGCCGGTAATACACGATGACGTCAGATTTTGTGACGTTGCTCCGACTTTGCTTTTCAAACCGGAAGATAGAAATCGCTCTGAAAAATGCAAAAATAACTAATTTTAACTTTTAAATAAAATTAATGAGTACCTTTAGTGTTTTCAATGATGTGCAGCCTATACATATCTGTTCACAGGCTTAATGTAGCCTAGTGATATTAAAAGACCAAACTCAGTATGCATCACACTATAAACCATACTATGGACGGCATGTCTCTAGATTTGTAATGAGATGCATTCGAAAGCTTTTTCAGGATGCTCCGAGTCATTTCGGAGTCATCAAAGTAAATTCACAAGAGCAAGTTTATTGTTGGCACATGTTGCACTAATGCACTAATGTTGTACTTAATATACTAAAAATTCATCTTTAGTACTTCTTAAGATCATCTTAAGAACATCTAAGTGTACTCAACTGTGCTATTTTGAGACACCATGAAATATGAACTAAAATATAGTACATTTGAACCCATAGTGTACTACAAGTGGTAAATAAATATATTTTTTAAATAAAGAGATAACATAAGTGAACATAACAGAGTAACATTAGAGCATAACATAAGTGTAGAGGTGGAACCTCTGGATTGTTCAGATAGTCCTTGAAAACTGGTGACTCCGGTAAGAGAGTAAGGGCTCGGAGAGTTTCATCCAAAAGAACTTTAATAAAGTTGGGTACATAAATACAGGTCACGTTGGTGAGATATTGGGTTGTAGTAAAAATACACAAATTAAGGGTATGGGTGTGTATGTGTGTGGTCTGAAACACAAGAAAAATTGTGCAAATTAGACAAATTAATATTACAAAAGATTGTGATATTAAGATATTAAACATTTCCATACTGCACACAGATATACATTTAAACAGATAAACATATAAATGATCCATTGTCTGCAATTCGTTGATACATTCACAATTATGATGGTATAGCATCCCAAAATTATCTTAATATGGCTTACAAACCAACATTTATACATTAATGTAACAACAACGCACTGTAGCACGTCTTTGAATCTAGCACGCTAGCTTTCTGACGTCGATTAACAAATAACGTCATCTTGTGCAAATATACTCTTACAAGATTAATACAACATCATCACAACAACATCAGTATCATCAACATGCATGATTTAACTAGAAATGATAAATAAACTTACTTTTCTGCATGAACGCACACAGTTTTAAAGTTCGGATGCTCACCGTGACCCAGCGTGTGCAGTGTGTGAAGCACATGGTCTTAAAGGGATAGTTCACCCAAAAATGAAAATTTGATGTTTATCTGCTTACCCCCAGTGCATCCAAGATGTAGGTGACATTTTTTCTTCAGTCGATCACAAATGATGATTTTTAACTGCAACCGCTGCCGTCTGTCATTCAAATAATGGCGGTTGATGGGAACTTCATCTATAAGAGTGAATAAACCTTGCTTAGACAAATCCAAATGAAACCCTGCGGCTCGTGACGACACATTGATGTCCTAAGACACGAAACGATCGGTTTGTGAGAGAAACCGAACAGTATTTATATCATTTTTTACCTCTAATACACCACTATGTCCAACTCCGTTCAGGACTCCTTTAGTGAGGTCTGATCGCGCTCTGACAACAGCAGTGATGTCTGACACTCATTGAAGTATATGCGCGAGACATCACTTCCATTGTCAGAGCGCGATCAGACATCACTAAAGGAGTCCTGAACGGAGTTGGACATAGTGGTGTATTAGAGGTAAAAAATGATATAAATACTGTTCGGTTTCTCTCACAAACCGATCGTTTCGTGTCTTAGGACATTAATGTGTCGTCACGAGCCGCAGGGTTTCATTTGGATTTGTCTAAGCAAGGTTTATTCACTCTTATAGATGAAGTTCCCATCAACCGCCATTATTTGAATGACAGAGGGCAGCGGTTGCAGTTAAAAATCATCATTTGTGATCAACTGAAGAAAAAATGTCACCTACATCTTGGATGCAATGGGGGTAAGCAGATAAACATCAAATTTTCATTTTTGGGTGAACTATCCCTTTAAAGGGGAAGGTGTATAGGTATCAGTAAGATGGAAGGTGTGCCCTCTAGTGGTTAAATATGAAAGTGCAATTAAAAGGGATAGACTTTCCTACATTGGCGCCCCCAAATTTAGTATCTAAATTTGTAATTAGTAAGGAAAGTCTCAGTGTCAGTTATTTTCTTCTTCCTCATCCTCCCATGATGGCAAATTAACTACCCGGGCAACAGGCCGAAGATAAGTTTGTCCTTTCACCTGTACTTCGGCGGTGCGTATGCGATTATCTACTCCTGGATAGGTTTTAGTCACTCTGCCAATAGGCCACAAAGCTCGGGGCAACTGCGGATCAACTATCATGACAATCTGAACGTTACTTAGATTGGCATTGTCCTTCTGCCATTTTTGGTGGGTCTGTAGGCTTGGTAAGTAATGTCGTATGAAGTTAACCCAAAAATGATCAGCTAGAATTTGGCTGTGTCGCTATCGTCTTCGACCTTACAGATCACTAGATGAGTAGATTGCTTGTGGGAGTGATGCATCACGACGACCCATTAGCAATAGATTTGGTGTGACAGGGTCTGGGTCGGCAACATCTGAGGAAACATAGCCGAGTGGCTTAGAGTTGATGATTCCCTCAACTTTCACTAGCACTGTATGCAAGACCGCTTCAGTCACTGTTCGATTGCCCAAAACTACCTGCAGAGCAGTTTTCACTGACCGTATCTCTTGCTCCCAGGTCCCTCCAAAGTGTGGGGCGTGTGGAGGGTTAAACTGGAATGCGATTTCCAGGCCTGCTAGATGTTCTTTAAGTGGAGCTTCTAATGATGCAAAGGCCTCCTGGAGTTCAGTGGCTCCTCCCCGGAAGTTTGTGCCTCTATCAGCCAATATCTCAAATGGCTTACCACGGCGTGAGACAAATAGTCTTAACACCATCAGAAAAGCATCCGTGTCCATACTCTCCAAAAGATCAAGATGTATGCAGCATGTCGTCATACATTTGAATATGATCCCCCAGCGTTTCTCTGTGCGTCTTCCAATCTTTACAATGAACGGGCTGAAACAGTCTACACCAGTGGACCAAAACGGTGGTTTGTATAGTCGTAGGCGTGATGGGTCTTTGGGATTACAGGATTTGCTTTCCATTTTTGACGTCTCACAGTTTTACTGGTGCCTCTTGATGAATTCTCTGCCACGCAGGATCCAGTATTTGCATCTGATTTCACTCAAGACCCTCTCTGGTCCGGGATGCAGAAGCTGGTTGTCATATTCCTTGATTAGGAGCATTGTAATGTGATGTTTAAGGTCTAGTATTATAGGATGTATTGTGTCTGGATCTAGGCCCTCGGCTCGGCGGAGTCGTCCCCCAACTCGGATTAAACCAAGTGTTTGGTCATACTCAGGGGAAAGTGAGGAAAGACGACTCTGGGCAGATATAGATTTACCTTTGGTCAGCGCGTCCACCTCTTCTGGAAAGCTGTCACTCTGAGCTTGTCTTAACAGTTATAGTTCAGCTGCTATGGCATCTGCTGCTGTCATAATTGCAGCCGCCTCGTGAAGGGACTGGTGAGTTGCCTTCAACATGTCTTTCCAACTCTTAACATCAGAGATGTCAGGTTGGGGCTTGGCAAGACAAGCATTTCCACAGAAGGATTGCTTTCTTAGCTCATCATGGTCACCAGGAGCTGCTAATTCAAGCAAGGATGGCCAGGTGCTGGGATCTTGATAAAGGAACCATGGCCCTTGACTCCAGCGCTGAGGTTTGCTCAACTCTAGCAAAGTCTTCCCCCTAGTCAGGTCATCTGCTGGGTTATCTGTGGTATTGACATACCGCCAATTTGAAACCAAAGTCATGTCCTGGATTTCAGCGATGCGTGTCCCGGCGAAAACTTTATATCGGCAAGAGTCAGATTTTAGCCAGCTCAGGACTGTTGTTGAATCGGTCCACAGAATTATATCACCTGAAGAGACAGAAAGCTCTTTACTGAGCAACTTTGCCAGCTGTGCTCCTGTGAGAGCTGCACAGAGCTCCAAGCGAGGCATACATGGATCCATTTCTGCTTATCTTGAGTGTGAAGGTAAGCGACAGACCCGTTTGCCCGTTCAGAGGCATCGCAAAAGATATGGATGGTTCTCTGGGTGCCTTCTGTGTCAGCACATGGTGGTATGTATGCTCTGGGAATTTCCACAGTGTGCAAATTGGCCAATTCGGCCTCCCAGGATTTCCATTGCACGAACAGGCTTTCAGGGTGAATGATGTCATCCCAACCAATTTTGAGTTTCCAGAGATCTTGAATCAGCACTTTTGCTTTGGTGGTGAAGGGTATAAGAAATCCAAGTGGGTCATATTGTGTGGCCAGTACTTTGTACACATTTCGTAGTGTGGGTTCAGAGTAGTCCACTTGGCGATGTTGATATCCAAGGTGGTCAGTAAGACAATTCCAACGAAGACCCAAAGCTGGCTCTTGTGGATTGGAACTATGCTCAGAAAGCCACAGTTCAGTGCTAGCTGCTCTGGCTTCAACTGGGAGGTGTTCTACTACAGATGGCACATTACTGGCCCACTGACGGATTTCAAAGCCACCAGAAGACAAAAGACTGCGCATCCTGTCAATGAGGTTATGGGCCTTCTCCGTTGAGTTAAGGCTCTGCAAACAGTTATCAACGTAGAATGCCTGCTCTACAGACCTTTGAACATCTTCATAGCCTTTGCCGTTGTCCTTCACATGCCTTTGAAGTGCGTATATGGCGCAACAAGGACTGCAGGTAGTCCCAAAAGGAAGAACCTGCCATTCAAAGACACTTGGCTCTTCGTCCCTCTTCATATCTCTCCAAAGGAAGCGTAACAGTGAGCGATCTTGTGGCAAAAGTCTGATCTGGTGGAACATTGCTTTAATGTCTCCACTGATAGCCACCGTGTGCTCACGAAACCGAAGGAGGACACCAAGAAGGGATGGACCCAAGATGGGACCAGGAAGGAGGTGATCATTCAGGGCTTGTCCTCTGTATTGATATGAGCAATTGAAAACAAGCCTTGCTTTGTTATTATGGTGGACTAAGTGATGAGGGAGGTACCATGACTCAGTAGAGCATTCCACAATCTCAGGCATCAATCTCTTCACATAGCCTGCTGTTTCCAGCTTTTGGATCTCATGACAATAGGTCATGGCTTGTTTGGTGTCGGCTGCAATCCGTCGCTCTGTACTTCGAAGTAGAGAAAGGCAAGCAGATTTGGGTGCTTGTAGACTATCCTTCCGTCTGAGAAGCGGTGTAGCATATCTCATTATGCCATCGACATTCACCCTTACAGTGCGCTGCTCAAGCAATTGAAGTGCTTGCTGGTCAAGCTTGGATCGGGTGGCTGCCTTCTCACTAATATAGGGCAATGTATCAATTTGCCACAATTTCTCTACATGCTTTTGAAGATCAGAGTGGGGAGAGCTCACTGCAGTAAAGAAACAGTGCTGCTCTTCAAAAGGAAGATGGAACAAGCTAGCAGGACCTTGAAGTGTCCAACCGAGGGAAGTACATATTGCTACAGGTCCCCCAGAAGGGCCAACAAAAACAGGCTGGATTGGGATGAGCAAATGTGGAAAGACGGAACCAATCGGTAGTACAGGCTTCACTTTGTCTATTGCTGGGATTGGCAGACCCTGTAGATGCTTGTACTTCTTCATCAGTATTAACTGGGTAACTGTGCTCAGAAAGACCCAGTTCATCAGCAGTGAATGCATGATGGATCTTGTGTCTACATCTAGGGTTGTCAGCTGGGGAAATTTCGAAAGAAACGGATGCCCCTTTTAGGTGAATGAGGACCGTATTGGGCTCCTGTTCATTTACATCATGTAGCACAGTAAGATGTTGCTTTTGACATATTTTACAGGGCTTTTTGAGGGTACATGCCTCTGGTTTGTGGTTGCGTCCGCAGCGCCAACAGCTTTTGTCTTTAAGCCACTCTGCTATCTGGTCAGTTGTCAGTGACTTGAATTTTGAACACAAACTGAGATAGTGCTCACGTGTGTCACAATATGGGCAATAAGGTTTAGGCTTGTCTCTAGGCTTTAGTGGGAAAGTGCTGTGAGTCGTAGAGGTAAGTTGTAATTTATCTGAACTACTACTGGTGTTGTAGTAAACAGAAGATGATGGCTGACTCGGACTTCTCTTCCCTTTCTTCTGAGGCTTCATCTGTTCTTGAAACATATCAACAGCTCTGCTAGAGATGCGCTTTGCCTGAGATTTCAGCTGAAGCCAAGCTGATAGGTCAAGCAGAGTGTACGTTTTGTCTGTCCTTGTGATTAGTATACCACGGCTTAGACAATGCTCAACAAACCCATCACGATAGCTGGAAGGCAGTTTGACTAAAAGTCTGTCTACATGTGAGCCACATTTCAGTTTGTAGCCATTCTTACCCTCTAATGAACGAAGCATGCCCACAAGAGAATGTACTGAAAGCGCAAAGTTATCAAATGCTTCAGCATCGCCTACTCTGACTGGTGGAGAGTTCAAAATAGCTCCAAGTTCACTCTGTACAAGTTGACGAGGTTGCCCATATTTGTCTTGGAGGGCCTGCAATGTGGTCGTGTACGGAGTGGGGTCATGCATGTAAGCTTGTGCTAATTTGTAGGCACTTGGCAGCTTTAGGCCCAATCCCAATTCTACCCCTTACCCCTTCCCCTTTCCCCTTCCCCTTTGTTTCGCGCGTTCACGTGAAGGGGTAGGGGTGTCCCAATTCTCATTTGGTTGGAGGGGAAGGGGTAGGGGGAAGGGCCAGGTAGCCCTTCAAACGAAGATTTTTCGGGACCACACTTCAGACGAAGGGGTATGATAAATTTCCAACATGGCCGACCAAGCGAGCAGAGAGACCCATAAATGTAAGTATTTTTTTACAGTAAACAGTATTTTAGTAATAAATAATCACTTGTTTTATGTTGCCTTTAATCTTGTGTTCATGTATGTTCTCCGAAAAAAGATTTGTTAAAATCGCTATGAAAACAGTTCGCTAATGTTTTTTACTTTATGATAGTTCCACAACATATTTTTTTTATATTTTATTGAAACCCGCGTTGATTTGACAACATAAATTCAAATCCGGTGGCAGCTAACTTGTCTTTTTGCCGCATGCCTGATTAATGTATTGTTTTGTTGTGGTTACGTCCATAAATACGTGTACGTTACATGATATAAACAAAAAGTGCATTCAGTTTGCGTGCTTATTCATCAGTATTGTATGTTCTGTATCAACCAGGGACTAAAAGGCCAATTCACACCGCACCAACAAACAATTTTTTTAGCGCGACCCTTTTTATTAACGAGACCCATAAGCATATACAACCATGTAGCTAAACAAGCCAAAACGAAACTGAAGGTAAACCTGCGTTGCTCTCATGGTTAACGTTACCTCTCTCTTTCGGTGAAGTGGAGCAGCTGCTCTTGCTGAATGGCACGGATTGCACTATGGACTATTGTACCTTTTGTATATTTTATTTTTTTTAACAGTATTTTATTTTTTATAATGAACAAGCTGCGATGTCAGGTTTCCACTGCTTTGTTGTGTGTGTGTGAGGCGCGGGCGCGATCAAACAGCTGTCTTTGCAGGGGACTTGCCTCATCGTCATGGCAACGGTTAGTGGCCAGGTCAAATTACTTCAGAGTTTGTTGCCGTCTGTTGGAAAACTGTTCACACCGCGCAGACATTCCACGACCCGACAAACGCCGATTAAACATGTTCAGTCGGGTGAAAACCGACTCCAACAGACGCCAACAGGGGTATCACACCGATCCAACAAACTCCAACAGACGAGTGTTGTCGGTGCGGTGTGAATTGGCCTTTAGAAGTGTGTGATAAACATCGGCGTATCTATGACGTAGGAGCTAGCGACGACTTATGATGACGTGTAACGGTCTAGTAGTGGTGTCCCATTTCTTAGGGGAATATTTTCAGCCCTACCCCTTGACACTCTGTTTCAAGGGGCAAGGGGAAGGGGTAGGCGTAGGGGGAAGGGGAAGGGGAAGGGGTATAAAATAGAATTGGGATTGGGCCTTAATATGTCTAGAAGCACTTGGTATTTAAACTGCTCTGTGAGATGAGCGTGGGCACCAAAAAGACTGTCTAGAGCCATTTTCAGTAAGGCAAAGTCAGACTCCCTACCACTATCAAATTTAGGCAGAGCTGGCTTGGGTATACCATATGAGCTGGCAATCAACATGTCCATCATATTGACTGGGGCTGGTGGCTGTGGCTGTGCACCCGGAACACTAGGCACCGATAATGACTGTGGGCTAAACCACAGTTGCCTTACAGGTTGATGTAGCTGACCTGTTGGAGGATGAGGTTGGGATTGTACTGGGACTGCACAGGTAGGTGGCTGGGCATAGCTGGTCCCTGTTGAATCTGCACCTGACTGACCTAGACTATAAGTTTGTCTATCAAAAGACAGTGACTGTTGCACTGTTGTAGGAGGGTATACACTTGCAGTAGGCAATTTCACCTGTTGGGGGGACACACTTGGCAACACTACAGGATAAATCGGAGAAGGAACAACAGTTACAGGTTCTGCATGTAATGGTTTGGATGTAGAGAGAGATGTAATGTGCTCAGGAACAGAGTGTGAAATCAAGGGCTGAGTGGTGACAGGATTACTCTGAGTTATGTAAGTTGTAGAGTAGGGCTGGGCGATATATCGCATGCAATTGTCACGCGCATTTCGTCAGTAAAGCCGGTTCCCTGATTACCGCTAAATCGCCATCACCTGCTTTCAAATGGAGCGGCATTTAATATACAGAGCCGTAGATCACTGAAAAGCCACGCAATATCGCGTTCAATATCGAAGGCGATTCATCTGCGATAATGAACGCGATATTGCGTGGCTTTTCAGTGATCTACGGCTCTGTCTATTAAATGCCGCTTCATTTGAAAGCAGGTGATGACGAAATGCGCGTGACAATTGCATGCGATATATCGCCCAGCCCTATTGTAGAGTGCTGTGGATTATCAGACAACTGATGTTTTATGTGGTGAGCAACCTCTACCTTCTGTGAACAGAGTATATCAGTCTGTATCTGCCCTGGGTCAAGTTCACTTCTGCTTTGTGGAACAGCTGTTGCATTTCCAGGCTCTGATTCTTGAAGAAGTGAGGCGATGAGACGTGCTTTCTCCAGCTCCATCTCCTTCTGCTTAATGCGGCGCTGTCTTTCAAGCTGTTTGGTGATCAGTTCTTTTTGTCTTGTGCGCTGCACGAGCCTCTTCATCCAACTGCCGACTTCTCCTTTGCTGCTCTCTGAGTAGATCTTCTCTCTCATATAGCACCAAGCGTGCTTGTTGATCCAGGAACTCACAGTGTTCTTCAGCTTTGCTCTCCTCCACCATCTGTCTCTGCATCTCTGCAAGCTCCATGCTCTTTAATTTCTCCTCTACAATAGCTGCCTGAAGATCAGTCAGTCGTGAAGCTGTTGTCCAGCTGGATCCAGAGCTTTTGCTGGTCTTTGTTCTGGAATGGCTGTGACGTGAACTTGCAGATGACTGTGCTGAAGGTGGTCTGCAAGACACAGTTGCATCGTCTGGTTGTGCAGCTGAACTGGTAGCCACTGGCGTTATACAGCTGACATCTGCACTGGCAGCTGGAATTTGGCTCGGTTGATACCCAACGGCGTAATCATTTAAGTAGGCTGGTGGATGTCTCTCCCGCTGAGTACGAGGCCGTACGACTGGCTCTGTGACCTCCTGCTCGGATTGCATATTGTCTTCAAGGTTACTACCATCTGGCTCGAAGGACCATTTGTAGAGGTGGAACCTCTGGATTGTTCAGATAGTCCTTTGAAAACTGGTGACTCCGGTAAGAGAGTAAGGGCTCGGAGAGTTTCATCCAAAAGAACTTTAATAAAGTTGGGTACATAAATACAGGTCACGTTGGTGAGATATTGGGTTGTAGTAAAAATACACAAATAATGGGTATGGGTGTGTATGTGTGTGGTCTGAAACACAAGAAAAATGGTGCAAATTAGACAAATGAATATTACAATCATTGTTAAGATATTAAACTTTCCATACTGCACACAAACAGATATACATTTAAACAGATAAACATATAAATGATCCATTGTCTGCAATTCGTTGATACATTCACAATTATGATGGTATAGCATCCCAAAATTATCTTAATATGGCTTACAAACCAACATTTATACATTAATGTAACAACAACGCACTGTAGCACGTCTTTGAATCTAGCACGCTAGCTTTCTGACGTCGATTAACAAATAACGTCATCTTGTGCAAATATACTCTTACAAGATTAATACAACATCATCACAACAACATCAGTATCATCAACATGCATGATTTAATTAGAAATGATAAATAAACTTACTTTTCTGCATGAACGTACACAGTTTTAAAGTTCGGATGCTCACCGTGACCCAGCGTGTGCAGTGTGTGAAGCACATGGTCTTAAAGGGGAAGGTGTATAGGAAGGTGTGCCCTCTAGTGGTTAAATATGAAAGTGCAATTAAAAGGGATAGACTTTCCTACAATAAGTGTTAGGCCCTATATTTTATTATTTGCCTACTATTAGAGCAGTGTTTCTCAACTCCAGTCCTGGGGACCCACTGCTCTGCACATTTTGTATGTATCCCTTATTTAACACACCTGATTTTGATCATCAGCTTGTTAGGAGAGACTGCATGAACTGAACTGAGTGTGTCAGATAAGAGAGACATACAAAATGTGCAGAGCAGTGGGTCCCGAGGACTGGAGTTGAGAACCACTGTATTAGAGTAATAGCTGCACATACCTTTATCTTTTGCATGTTTTCCCTCTTCCTTTTTATTTATTTACCTAAATTGGCCTTACCATACACACTGATTTATAATGCTCCGAAGCTTCCTGAAAGTGTGTTTTGAAGTCGGCCATCACTAAATAAGTCGTTTTTTTTTTTTTTTTTTTTGGCGCACCAAAAATATTCTCGTCTCTTTATAATATTAATATTGAACCACTGTACTCACATGAACTGATTTAAATATGTTTTTAGTGCATTAATGGATCTTGAGAGAGGAAATGTCATTGCTCCCTTTGCAGGCCTCACAGAGCCATCGGATTTCAACAAAAATATCTTAATTTGTGTGGAACGGCATGAGCATGAGTAATAAATGACAGAATTTTCATTTTTGGGTGAACTAACCCTTTAAAGTACTTCATTCTGTGTGCATTGAATTTATTTAATACACAAGTTCCACAGTTTGAGTTGAATTACTGAAATGAACTTTTCCACGACATCTTTTTTTTCACAGCAGCTTACATAATTAAACTTGTCATTTTGATGATGGATATTATCCTGAAAGGTCCAATGTAATCGTTAAGTATAACAATAATAATAATTTTCATGGTTTGATATGATATGAGCTAAGCAATCATTAGATTTATTGGTATTGCAATTTATTGTAATGCTTTTTTATCAGGTGGTCAGAACTTGTTTGTTCAGATGACATTTTCCTCTGAAAATTCTTATTTTGGTCATACTTCCAAGATGTAGAATCTGTTATTTCGAAGTACAGTATGCAAACCAGTGTGGTCACTGACAGCAAGCATTAGATTCATCTGTTCGTCACTGCACTTATCAAATCACAAAAGGCTGCAATTTAATTAAGAATATTCATTTCTGTCACCCTACGTGACAAGACTTTGTGCTACAGTAAAAAGTGTTTTTATTGTTGTTTGTGTTTTATGTTCCTCAGAGAAACACAATGTCTACTACAGGTTTACAGTCCTGACTAAAGCATTCCCATTCCCTCCGTTCAGTGCTGTGGGTGTGTATGATGCCAGAGAGTTTGTTCACTACAGTAATGAAGATGAAATCTGGATAAGAGCGAATGTGAATAAACATGACAGGACCGAACCTCTTGCAGAACCATATTATCCTAGAGACCGGTACAAAGATCTGCTGAGGACTCTGTCAAACTGCACAAACAGTTTCCCACGGTGTTCTGGTGAGTTTAATGTTTTACTCTTATCAACCAGCAGACATGTTATGAAACTGAATATATCTTTTTACTGTAAGTTTGTCATGAGTGTTGTTCTGTGATTGTAGAGCTCATGTTCTTCAGAGAATAATTGGCTGTGAACTGGAGACAAAAATTTCTGTTGCTGCTGTTATTGATATCACACCTCTACCCTGTTAGTCCCGCCCTCATGACGACAACATCCAATCACGCTCCAGTATTCAAATATTACGAACGCATTTCATCCAATCATGATGCGCAAGGAGCTACTTGTCGTTCTAACGCCCACACAAATAATATTTATTAATATTTTGAATTCGCTTTTTTTCAGTTTTAGTAATTTTGTTGTGCCTTTTGTTTTATTATTATTATTTTATTTACACTACAACGTTATTTTTCAGCTTCAGTAGTTTTAGTACTGAACTAAAAGTAGGTTAGTTTAGTTGCCAAGGCAACATTTCGAATTTTCGTTTTATTTATTTATTTATTTATTTATTTTAATTTAATTTAGTTTTTTTCATCAAATATTTATATTTTATGTAATTGTATTTCAGCTTTATAGTTAATTTCAACACTAAATACATGAAAAGTATTTGTTTTGTTAGGAGTTTATTGTCCGACTTTTATAAGAAATATGGCTTCGTGCTGCTAACATCAAACTCAACAAATGCCTAATATAAAAGCAGTACAACTCAACTATATATAACTCAACTTTTGTTATATAATAAGATGTTTTTGACAATGAAATAGACTTATTATTTTCCTAAAACACTCAATTATAGTTTGTTGCCGTTCTGATTTTTAACGGTAGCGGTCAGAGCTGATCCTCATTAAACTACATTTAACAAGCGTTTATGAGCATAAAGGATTTGTTTTGTAAAAAAAAAAAAAAAAAAAAAAAAATTATATTTATATATAGAAAATATATATGCATCATTTATTATACATTATTTATTGTATAACATATTTATTTATTTATTTGTTGAGAGCATAAACTGTATTTTGAATCCTGTTGTAGTTCCAGTGTTAAACTGTAGAGGGCGCTCAGATCTGACCCGCTTTTAAATTCATTTGACCGAGCGGAAGTAAATCCTCTGTTTATCCTAAGCAGGCAGGCAGTGGAGAAGTGTTTGTTTTTCCTCGAAGTCGATTCCTTAATCGCAGTTTGGTAAGAGATTTGTTTTTCACCGAAGGCGTAATGTCTCATTTAAATGCTCGTGTATATCGTGAGAGTTTTGACCATATGGTTTAGCTCGGGTTTTCATTGAATTTGCATTTTACTGCTTGTCTTTCTGTGTATGTTGCCTTACTTTAAGATCTCCGAGCACCTCTAAATATCATAAAACTAAAATCTGAGCAACAAAATAAAGATTAGAAACATACCAGCTGGAAATACACAATTTTAAGACCTGTTTCGCACAGTCAGCGTGGTTCAATATGTTCCATAAAGTATAGAATAGTTTTACATTACTTTCAGATGCTGAATGTAATTTCATGAAGGTTAGCATGATCTGTGTTTATATTGTACACCTCATGTTGCTTATTGTCAATATTTGACACACGCACCGCCTGTTACAGTTCATGTTTTATAAACACTACTATGAAAACTCTCATTTTGTTTGTGCTTGTCAACATGTGATGTTCCTCCCATGAAGATTTTGGCAAGATGGGACGCAGAAAGTCCAAAAAACCCCTCCTAAGAAAAATGACTGGAAACCTGGACACCAGTTTACCTGCCCCTTCTGTAACCACGAGAAATCATGTGACGTTAAGATGTAAGAATATAACATTAAAGGTCTGTTCAACCAACGATAAAGATTGTCCTCAATGTTAAAGAATTAGTCCACTTTTCAAATAAAATTTCCTGATAATTACTCACCCCATGTCATCCAAGATGTTCATGTCTTACTTTCTTAAGTCGAAAAGAAATTAAGGTTTTTGACGAAAACATTCCAGGATATTCTCCTTTATAGTGGACTTCAATGGCCTCCAAACGATTGAAGGTCAAAATTACAGTTTCAGTGCAGCTTCAAAGGGCTTTAAACAATCCCAGATGAGGAATAAGGGTCTTATCTAGAGAAACAAAACTCCACTATAAGGAGAATAATCCTGGAATGTTTTCATCAAAAACCTTAATTTCTTTTCGACTGAAGAAAGAAAGACATGAACATCTTGAATGACATGGGGGTGAGTAAATTATCAGGAAGAGTTTATTTAAAAGTGAACTAATCCTTTAAAGAATAGTAGAGTTCACACACAGAGAAACTGATGTTGTTGGAATCACTTCTGCTGATGACGAGCCAATCAGAATCAATCCTGCTGTAACGAGCTCGAGTATTTAAAGTGACAGACGAGCACACGCTTAGAATAAACAACGATATCCAGTGCTGTGGACACTAATTAGTTATCGTTATTGGTGTGAACGGACTTAAAGGGTTAGTTCACCCAAAAATGAAGATAATGTCATTAATTACTCACCCTCATGCCGTTCCACACCCGTAAGACCTTCGTTAATCTTCGGAACACAAATTAATAATTAGATGAAATCCGATGGCTCAGTGAGGCCTCTAGCCAGCAATGACATTTCCTCTCTCAAGATCCATAAAGGGTACTAAAAACATTTTAAAATCGGTTCATTGAGTACAGTGGTTCAATATTAATATTATAAAGTGACGAGAATATTTTTGGTCCAAAAAAAAAACAAAAAAAAACTTTTCAACAATATCTAGTGATGGGCGATTTTAAAACACTGCTTCTGAGCTTTACGAATCGAATCAGTGAATCGGAGAGCCAAAGTCATGTGATTGATAGGAGATCCGAACCACTGATTCTAAACAAGATTCATAACGCTCAGAAGCTTCATGAAGCAGTGTCGTGAAATCGGCCTATTAGATATTGTTAAAAGTCATATTTTTTTTTTTATTTATTTATTTTTTTGGCACACAAAAATATTCTTGTCACTTAATAATATTAAAA
>JAOTNS010001674.1:0-44155 GCA_028476615.1 Culter alburnus
ATCAGACACAATGAGAAGCTCATCAGAAAATGAATATAATGTGTAATTTGTATTTTTGTATAAAGGGTCACCATTGGTCCAATAATTTTTTTTCTTCTTTAATGAAAAACATGGTAAGTTTTTCTGAATCTTATGTTAAGTTTAAATAAAAACTATTGGATTTGTTAATGAAATATGTCTCTTCCTTAGTGATGTTGTTACATTTTTTATTTATTGTAATGGTATCTTAAAATAGTAATAACAAAGTGTATTGTTCAACGTTGACTTTGTGTAATTTTTAGTATTGGAATAGCCCAAAGGTACTGAGCATACAGTAGATACATACCTGTAAATACTACTTCGTGTATTTGCTTGCTTGTGTTTTTCTGAAGACACCTCGCTAATTATTTGTATGTATTTAAATCACACCTAATGTCCGTCTAACCAGTGGTAATATTATACTAAATAAGGAACTTATAACAACAAATTACGTACACCCTTTAATATCACTACTCAGCATGTATTAGGCCCTACACAGGCAGAGACGCAAAGGGACTAAGTATACGTGAAGGTGTTCCAATTTAGCACACTAAGTATACTAATACTGAAAGTTTATTTAATACTACTCAGTCAGACTTAATATACTTAGTACAAAATTAGTTTGTTTCAAAATAGCACACTTTAAGTTAACTAATCATTAACACACTTGAAGTATACTGATAATTAGTCTGGCTGCAAGTATACTTAGCATACTTTTTTCACTAGGGTATAACTTGGAATGTAGGCTCTTATGTCTTTTAGCCTCTTTCTAGTTTGCAGCTTGATGATGGAGTTGACAACAAAACTCTTTAAATAGTGATATATATAGTTTATATTATATATATAATTTTTATTATTATTATTATTATTGTTTTTTTGTTTTTTTTTTTGGTAACACTTTATTTTAAGGTGACAAAAAAAAAAGTCACATCTTTTAATTTTTTTTTACAACCTGTCACTCACATGAGATCAATAGCAAACCCTGATATAGTGGCGCTCATAGAGAGTCATGCAGGTCGGCACAAATAAAATCTACTTAACTGATGTTAAAGACAGGCTACAGATCCTTTGGATTCACATTGGGAAGATTTCTGTCGCTGCTACAGGGCGGCATATAATAATAATGCTTACCATTTCACTCAACAAACATTTCTTGTATTCTGTGAGCTACTGGAGACCCAGAATGAGACGTACTGTACCGCTAAAATTAGAAAAACAAACCAGTGGAAAGATTTGTTGTAGTAAATTAAATATTATTTTAAAAATTAGTTATCTGTCCGTCAGTTGTTGTAACCTCAGTTGGACCTTTGTCAACTCCATCAGTATTTAACACTTTCAGATGAAGGTTTCTGTTCATTTTGAAAGAAATATTTTAAAAATATTAATGGGTTAGTTGACCCAGACAGTAATAAATTCTGTCATTAATTACTCTCCCTCATGTCGTTCCACACCCATAAGACCTTTATTGATCTTCAGAACACAAATTAAGATATTTTTGATGAAATCCGATGGCTCAGCGAGGCCTCCATATGACTCATATATTAAGCTCCACTAACTGTCGATCCCAGAAAGCTACTAAAGATGTATTAAACCGTCTGTGCTAAAGTGTCAACCTTAATATTATGAAGCGACGAGAATACTTTTGTTGTGGCCAAAAAAACACAATACGACTATTATCCAAGAACAAAAAAAAAAAATCTAGTGATGGGCGATTTCAAAACACTGCTTCATGAAGCTTTACGAATCTTTTGTTTCAAATCAGAGGTTCAGAGGATGTATCAAACTGCCAAAGTCATGTGATTTCAGTAAACGAGGCTTCGTTACGTTCATGTGACTTTGGCAGTTTGATTGTTTATTTGATCTGAATCTGAATTGTGGAAGAAAGATAGAAAAGACTAGAGCTGACTGTAGCCACTGACAGCAACCTGATATGTCTTGTCTGTACCTTTGCTGCAGGGTTTGATCTGTAGTTTACAATCTCCAGAGTCTGTGGTTTTCAGAGATCCAGTCTGATGATCCAGCTCCAGTGTCTCCTCAGCTGTCTGATTTTCAACATCAGCCTTTAGAGCGACTCTCCAAGAAGATTCTCTCTTCTTGGCATATAAAGTCCTCTTTTTATCTGTCACAGCAGCACACAGAAACAGAGAAATTAGGAGATCGTAAGTGAGTTTGCAGATGAACATCAACACAGATGAACTAAAAAGATACTGTGTGAATCTTCTACATGTTTCTAGTAATCTTTTCATCATGTTCTAAATAAAATGTAATTAAAGTTTGTTTTTTACATTTAACTTCAGTTCTTGTAGACATAAATTGCAAATTCCATTGAAATATCAACAATACCCCATTTTGAGGGCCCCAATCAAAGTCTCTCATATTCCACTCCTCATCATTTTACTCTGAATTGCACAAAAGGATATTGAATAGAATTAAAGGTGCTAAAAGAGGATGTTTTGTTTCTATACCTTTTTGCAAAATTACTTGAAACTGTCTTTAACGAACTGATAAAAGACTATTTATTAGGGTGCACTGAAAGAAATAATTATATAATCTATATATATAATATATATATATATATATATATAAACATCATCTGTGCACGCGGAGGGCCATCATCCAATCGCGTAAACGATTGGCCCTCTGGCTTTTCAAATCACTGCCGTGACGTTCCTTGTGACTGAGACGTGCGCGGCTTCGCGCGCTCCAGTAACTTTCCACACTCCACAGGCGCCGCATGCAATGTTTTGTGCACATGGAAGACAACCTAACAACTGCATTATGAGTTACCTGCGGTGAGTCCGACATAATAACCCACTACACAACACAGCGAATGCCAGTGTAAACACTCGTGTTCCAATACTCGTGCACGAGTTTTGGGAGGCGTTCCCTCAAACTGAGCTGTGAAGGAGGGGGGTTGTTCTTATGCGCTCATTTCAAAAACTCAGTAACAGTCTTGGATTCTCAGTCGACGAAAAGATCCTCTTTAGCACCTTAAATGAGACATTTTTAAAAAAATGATTTATTTCACTTTGAATTGCATAATAAAAATTGTCTACACTTTGGCACTTGCTGACTTCACCTTTAATTTTGTCCATTTTTGTCAGTAGCGTTGTCAGCACAAAACATAGGAGATCATTAGCAGTTTTCACATCATCATCATCATCAATCATCATCATTTGACACATTTGATAACTTTATGTACAGTTTGTGTTCATTTGCTGAATCTTTCTTTCTCCTGTAATGATCCGATATCTTGTGTGTCGTGTTTCACTATAAAAACAACCAATGCAAATTACCATCAATCATTATGATACTATTATGGTGCTGTTTTATTTTTGACATAAATGGTTTCTATGAACTATCGTTACATAGAAAAGTGATCTGTATAATGACATTTATGATTTGTCATTTTTGCCTACAGTAAATATGCATAAACAACTAAAACTAATCACCTGTGGCCTGTTGCACAAAGCCGGTTTCAGTTTCTACCCAGGTAAGTTCAAGATTAGTTTGAGCAAACTCTGGTTTTTCAGCTCATGAAGGTGGACTGGTTTTTAGCTGGTTTCATTGCTATGGTAACTTACGCTACACAGCTCCAGAGAAAGTTTTATTCTGGGCTGCGTTCAGCCCCGGCAAAACGTTGCAAAACTTTTTTTAAACGGAAACAGTGGTGCGTTGAACACCCTGTTCTGATGACGCAAGAGATGCAACTATGGCAGCTGAGAAGGACATTCTTTGTGTTCTTTTTGAAGAATTTTCGGAGCCTGATGGAGTCGGTATAAATACGTGTTTAATACTGTCCAGAATAAAAGAGAACATCCCAATCGAGTGAATTGGGATTTGTGGAAAAACTGTGGTTCCTAATTATTGTGATCCAACACATTTGCCTTTGTTTAGAAAGTTTATGAAAGTATCACTCCACAATGCAATAGCAAAATATATAAGTATAGTATTTTTATGTTACATTAATCAGTGTCTAGCACACCTTCCTAAGGAAAGGATATGGACCAGAAGACATTGCAATTACTAAATGATATTTAGACAGACTTAAAGGTGCCATCGAATGAAAAATTGAATTTATCTTGGCATAGTTAAATAACAAGATTTCAGTACATGGAAATGACATACAGTGAGTCTCAAACTCCATTGTTTCCTCCTTCTTATATAAATCTCATTTGTTTAAAAGACCTCTGAAGAACAGGCGAATCTCAACATAACACCGACTGTTATGTAACAGTCAGGATCATGAATATGTACGCCCCCAATATTTGCATATGCCAGCCCATGTTCAAGGCGTTACACAAGCCAGTATTAACGTCTGGATCTGTGCACAGCTGAATCAAAAAAAAATCTATGGGGTATTTGAGCTGAAACTTCACAGACACATTCAGGGGACACCTTAGACTTATATTACATCTTGTAAAAAAACGTTCGATGGCACCTTTAAAGAAGTTCCAGATCTATACTCTTATTATTTAAGTTATTTTGCCATTAATGTAAATAAACATGTGCAAACAATATACTTGCTCTTGTGAATTTTAATGTTAATTACATTTGCGAGCTGTTTCTTTAATACCGCGTGGTTTATATGTATGTTGATGCTGATTGTGCTAACAGTTTGACACACACCAAACAAGAAAAAAACGTATCTCAAACCCGTTGCACACCGTTGCGCACCGTTTCCAGGAAACATATCGTTCAACCCGGAAACCATAGCAAAACGTTTGAGCTTGAACGTGCCCCTGGGTTAGAGATCTAAAAACCAATGTTGACCAATCAGCTGTGAGTGAAGTAACACGTATCTGATGCAATGAAGCCACTCCCCCTGTATCTCTCGCTCTAAATTAAATCAGTTTATAGTGAAAACATTTTAGAGACAAAATTGCTCATATTTTGCTGCTAATTATTTATTATATATTATATGAATTATAATTATGTAGGCTATAATTCATATAATTATAATACAAATTGACAATTGAAAAAACATATTAAACTTTGCTTGTAAATTAAAATAAATATAATACATGCATAATATATAAAGCTTTAAAACAGGTTAAGGCTACATGTATTAATTTGAGCCCTTTATGAAACTATAGAAATTATAAGGCCTATTTGTTTGATGCACTGATATAGTCAGATATTTTCTTTCAGCTGCCTTCTCAAACTTTCACTGCATCAGTGTTTATTCCTGCATTGTAAATGTGTTTAATGTGAATGTGATATTTTTCATAACAATCTCTTAATCTTCAGAAGATAAGTGAATTGCGCCACTCTCTCGCGAGAAGTGTATCAAACGGACACTCTGCATGTTCCGTGTGATTGGCTGTTTGCCGCACGTGTCACACTTTCAGGTGCACGCGCTTCAGAGTTAATCGCAAACTCTGGATCAAACCTTAACCTTTCAGAGTAGATTAAGATTTGAAAACTCAGAGTTTGTTCAGATAGCTTCATACACAGGCCACAGGTAAGAGGTGATAGGTTCATTGACTTTTCAGTGTCATGTACAGTAGATGTATGAACACTCTCATTATTATTCTCTCAATCTTCAAATACAGCTGCAAGGTGGCTATAAAGAGCGGAAGCAGTCCAGATAAAATTAAAAATGGCAAAAGGGCCGCAGGATAGTGATTTTAGTCCAACTGGTGCTATATACAGTAGTTCAGGGAGATTCAATAGCAGATGAACAACGCAACTTGCAGTTGCAGCAGCACATTACATCTTTACAGACACTTGCAAGCAGAAATTATATATATATATATTTATATATATATATATAATATATACATACATAATATATACCACACACACAACACACACAATAAGGCTTATTTTTCTCTTGCTATATAAGATGTAATACTTACCCAATGAACATTTATAATATAAACCAGCAGCAACAGCTGCGAGCATCGATATAACAGCAATAACTATTCCTGCTTTAGCACCTGGAGACAGACCTGAACCTGGAACTGTTAAAGAAACACAATCATTAGCATGAATGAGTCTGATCTATAACAAACACTATAAACATCAGCACTATATAACATGAGTGATGATCTGATACTGTAATGATAAAGACAGACAATCATTATATTCACAGACATCAGTGGCCTGTTGCACAAAGCTGGTTTCAGTTTCTACCCAGGTAAGTTCATGATTATTTTTAGTAAACTCTGTTTTTTGGGCTCATGAAGGTTGATTGGTTTTTATCGGGTTTCATTGCTATAGTATGGTACACTACACAGCTAATCTGCTCCTGCTGTGCCGCTAACCTCCGGGTTGGCCTACAAAAACACGTCATCCTTGAGGTACTCTATGGCTGCCGTGTGCGTGTGTCCGTTAAGTTAACGAGATTGTAGGGTGTCCCAATCGTCATTTTAGATTTTAGATTTTTTGCGGCCACTATGTGCCCTCAATGCGCCCTTCAGCTGAGCTCGCAAATTTGTGCGCTACACAGAGGACTTTACCCGGCAGTCAAAGCTACATTACGTCACGAAAAGTGCAGACTCAGAGGAAGACCGCAAAGCCACTGGAAGGCAAGCCTGCAACCTTTAGCCAATAAAGCATAATGGCTAATGCTAATGCTCTGGCTGTGGCGGTACGCTGGGAAGGAGACTGAGAGGTGCCGCACATGATTAAGTTAGCCGTTACGCTTTCTCCAATGGTAAGACATACAGACCCTCTTATCTCCCTATAATTATACAGTCTCTGGCAAGGGTGCCATTTGGTATCCGCTTGTTAAGTCGTGACATATGAAACGCCATTTCTGGGTCCAAACCTCGACTCATTTCACTTGAGAAAACCATCTGGATGGCCGTTTATGAGCACTATTTATTAATATTAAACATTTAATATTTTAAAAAGTTAAACATTTAAAATACAGTATAGTCTCCATGCTCACAGCATCACAGATATTAATATTTTAACGATTTATAAAAGATGAATCACTGTCTGGCCATCTGGAATTTTGGTATGGAGATAAAGATTATGATTATAATTTTTTTGTAGTATTACACCACATTGTGTCTGTATATTAGCACCGTTTGTTGTTTTCTTGTAGTATGAGATAGAGCGTTTGGACCCGGAAGCAGCGCAGCGTGACGTCAGACTTAACAACCGAATAGGGCCATTCTGGGTTAGAGATTGCAAACCCAAACTCGACCAATCAGCTGTGAGTAAAGTGACCTGTATCTGATGCAATAAAGACACTCCCCCTGTATATCTCGCTCCAAATTAAACCAGTTTATAATGAAAACATTTTATCTTTTGCTGCTAAATATTTATTATATTTATTAGGGCTGGGCGATATATCGAATGCTTTTGTCACGCGCATTTCGTCAGTAAAGCCGGTTCCCTGATTACCGCTAAATCGCCATCACCTGCTTTCAAATGGAGCAGCATTTAATAGACAGAGCCGTAGATCACTGAAAAGCCACGCAATATCGCGTTCATTATCGATATGAATCGCCGTCGATAATGAACGCGATATTGCGTGGCTTATCAGTGAACTACGGCTCTGTCTATTAAATGCCGCTCCATTTGAAAGCAGGTGATGGCGATTTAGCGGTAATCAGGGAACCGGCTTTACTGACGAAATGCGCGTGACAAAAGCATTCGATATATCGCCCAGCCCTAATATTTATATTATATGAATTATAATTATGTAGGCTATAATTCATATAATATAATCATATAATTATTATATTAATTGAAAATATTAAACATTGCTTTTTAAATTAAAATAAATATAATACATGCATTAATATATAAAGTTTTAAAACGTCCACACGAAGCCAGAGCTTCGCAAGGGCATTTTCAGATGTATCTACTCTGCGACCCTTTTAAAAAATTGGTTAATAATCGGTTAATAATTGGTTAATCACACACTCTGGATTAAAGCCGAGTTGACAGAAGAACGTTTATACCAAGCGTTGTGAGCCCGTTGAGCCTGATCTAAACCAGCTTGGATTTATCTGGATTTCTCCACTCTAAGGGGCCGTTCACATATCGCGGCTAAAAATGCGTGGAAAATGCGGCCACATGGCTTTCTCCTCCAAAAATTTGACAAGCGCTTGCATTCCCGTGGCATCTGTTGTTGCTATGCATCCATGAACTGCGCTCTCCACGATGACAAGGAAGTTTCAAGTCAAGTCACCTTTATTTATATAGTGCTTTTAACAATGCAGATTGAGTCAAAGCAGCTTTACATTGATAACTGGTAAATATCATGGATGCACAGCAGCTCTCAAAGAAAATGGTGTCATTATCCAGTTTAAGCAAATTCAGTATTGATTCATTCCATTGTAAAATAAATAATTTATCTATATCAGCTCTGGAGTGAACAGTGATGTCATCATCCAGCTCAGTTCAGTTCACATACAATGGTGTCAATGCAGTCAGATCAAAACACTGTTGAATATCAAATGTCCCCAACTAAGCAAGCCAAAGGCGACAGCGGCAAGGTGACAAATAGGTGTTAAAATGGAGAGAAAAAAAACCTTGGGAGAAACCAGGCTCAGTCGGGGGCCAGTTCTCCTCTGGCGAACAGCACATGATTATGATTCAGGCAGCGTTACAGGTCATAAATCCAATCGGGATTGCAACAGTCAAACTATTTAATCCAGTTCCAGGTCGTGAGGTCATGATCATCACGCCGGTAAGGGACGGTTTGTTGGTAATCTGTGCCACTGGCTGTCATCGGTGAGGCCTTCACAATGGATGATCTAGTTGGACCTAGTAGGACCTGCGCCTTGACGCGACCACAACTCAGCCCTGAAGCGTCAGCAGAGATTGGAAGAGACCAAGGCGCGGGTCCTCCATCTGATCTGGATATGGCCTGGATCCGGCTGACTACGGTAAACCTCGGGAAATAACCTAGAATATTGTCTAACACTTGATGGCTGCTCTGTTAAGTCTTCGTCGTCAGTTAGGAACCTGGGTGTGCTCTTTGATACCAATCTTTCATTTGAAGGCCATGTTTCTAGCATCTGTAAAACCTCATTTTTCCATCTTAAAAATATATCTAAATATGCTCTCAATGAAGAATGCTAGAAGGCTAGATTACTGTAACACTCTACTGGGTGGTTGTTCTGCTCGCCTGATAAATATATTGTTCGGGAAGCAGACACACTCTGTCAGTTTAAATCTTGACTTCTAGGTATTATCAGCTGGCCTGAATTCTGAGATCACAATAGACATGAAGGACTACAACGCATTAACCCTCTGGGGTCTGAGGATTTTTGGGCCATGGAGAGGTTTTGACATGCCCTGACATTTGTGCTTTTTTCAGTTGTTCATAAACATATTAATGGAAAAGGTATTACACTGTATTCAGCACAAACTAGGCTACCATAATATGTGAGGAACATGTATGTACATTTGTTTTTTTGAAGGAATAACGTTTATGCGTTGTTATTTATGGAAGTAATTTAATGCCAAATGTTTTTGAAATAAAAAGCTTGTTGAATTGCTCTAATTGAAAAAAAATATGCATTACATTAACTGTGCTTTCATTTAGATGCATTGTATTTTTAAGGCTTGCATTTTTATGGGCTGAAATTCAACATGGTCGTATATTTAAGCTGTGAATATTTCAATTAAAAATATTTCACACACATTTCCATTATTAAAAATTTAATAATTTATATTCATCTTTCAGATTTCACTTCCAAAATATTCATTCTGTTTAAAAATACAATCTATAAAATTCAACTAGCAATTTTCAGTCCAATTTATTTCGCTTTACAAATTTGCTTCCACAAATTCTGTGGTTCAAATTCGGCAGAAAATTCAGCATTTCACATCCGGGAACTGCAGGAAAAGCAGTGGAGTGCCGATGCATGATCTCTCCATCTGCTGTTAGTCGACTTCACCAGCAGGTGTCGCTAGCGGCTGTTTAAGACCAGAGCAACGGCTATTAAGTCATCATTCATTCATAATGCTGCATTTATGTTTAATTCAGTGTCTTTATGGTTACCTGTAGTCTACATAAGCAGCTTTCTCTCCAGTGAACGAGATTATAACGTTATTGCCCGATGCTGATGTACAGATCAAACGTTAAATCTGAGGTAGACATATATTTCTCTCTGTTGTTTAGTTTCCTTAACTTTATATCGCGGCGCGGTGTTGTAATACTATGGTTTCCCTCATCCGTCATAGGATTCCCCTGCCATCAGGACATATAACACGCTTAACACAGCTACATTACATTTTAACTTAATTTTTTATAATTATTTTAATATAAGGTTGTAATTTTTAATTAATTAATTAATTTATTTATTTTACAATTAAAGGTTCTAACTGATAATTTCATTTTCTTTTTTTCTTTTTTTGTGGTGGTTTTAATTCTGGTTAAAACAGATCTTTTAAAATGAAACACTGCATTGATAGTCATTAAAATAGTAAAAGTGTTTAGAGTTTAAAAAAGTAAGCATTTATGTTTGGCTGCTATGTAAAAAATGTTGGAATTGCCAGTGAATATTACAAAACCAGACTGCATGATATTCTTCTTCTTTTGTGTTTGTCAGCAAGTTCCAAACAAAGATCTCTAGTGCAGTTCAATATTGTTTTAAATGTTTATGGATCTGTCATTGACTGGCCTATTTGTCTATGCTTTGTTTTTAAAGGCATTTGAAGAAAATATGGACAAGTGTCTACATTTTAGTTTAAATTGTTCATTAAAGGGATAGTTCACCTAAAAATAAAATAAAATAAAATTGTCATAATTTACTCACCCTCATGTTGTTCCAAACCTGTATGAGTTTTTGTCCTGTTGAACCCTAGTGAAAAAAAAAAAATACTTTATTGTATTTTAAATATATTCCCTTTTTTCTATAATACATTTCAAATATACAAACAAAAAATGTACTATCTTTAAATATATAAAAAGTATATTAGAATCATATTTTCACAATGCAAATTTTAACACAATTTAAAATAATTGTACTTTAGTATACTTTCTAAAAAATATATTTTAGAAAAATTGAAGTGTATGTTCAGTTTATTTTTTAAAAGTGTATTTATTTGCACTTTATAAAAATATATTTGAGGTATATTTTAACTGTGTGCTGAAAATGATCATTGTAACAATGCACTGAAAGTATATTTAAAAAAATACATTATTTAATATCCTGAAGTTGTAGTGTATCTAATATTAAATTTGAGTATATTTTTTAAGTTTTTTACTTCATCCTTGGAATTCATTTTATTACTTGTGCTTATTTATTTCAGTATGAGTAATGCATTAAAAGCTCATTTAATACATGCAATGTAGCCTATAATTTCCAAATATGAGTAAATATGTTTAATAAGTTTACACTGGCAGAATCATTTTACAATCGTACACACAAATCAATATTAAATAACACACCAGCAGCACAAGTATCGTTACATGCGAAAAAAATACGTTGAGTGGTTGAACTTGAGACTTCATCGGAATTCAAATGTCTCTTCAACTTGGTCTGTGACCAATCAGATTTTGTTGCTCACTGCCTTCAGCCAATCAGAGCTGCTGACGTCACGATCCTCGTCTGAATCCCCTCGCTCAGTCAGTCAGGTGAAGTATAATGTCGCAATGCATAATTTATTTAATAAAACACTGAAAGTACAATACATAGCTCAATCTGGGGAATTCTGACCAGTTCAAGATTCAAGATTACTTTATTAGTCCCAAAGGGAAATTTATCTTGGACAAAGGGCTGCCACATATAACATACAATTGTAGTGCAATAACCAATTCAAACACAATACACTACTCAGTTCACACTGACTTACGTCCTGAATTTAGAAGATTCACTGATAATGGAATAAAAGAATTCTTATACCTAGGTACCTAGGTATATTTAACCGGCACCCTATAGCATCTACCTGAAGGGAGTAATTCATATTCAGGGTACAGGAAATGAGAGGTGTCTGCTAGAATTTTATTTGCCTGTTTGACTATCGCCTTCTCAATGAGAATTTGGACTCCCTCACCCCTATCACTTTAATTGCTGTATAAACCAATCTGTTTATTTGTGATTTTATCTTAACTGATATGTTACCAAACCAAGTTACAATTCCGTAACGTAACACACTCACTCTCAATCACAGCGTGATAGAATAACCTCAGTACTCTCTGTCCAACCCCAAACACCCGGAGTCTTCGCAAGAAGCACAGTCTCTGTTGGATCCTAGAACAAACATAACTCACATGGATATTCCAAGACAGATTACAGTCAATATGTACACCCAAGTATTTGTAAGAATAAACCTGGGCAATACAAACGTTCTGGACCAACAATGGAGAATGATCCCCCACAAAAAAAAAATTATTTCTTCTGTTTTCTTAGTATTTACAATGAGATGATGCTCCTCACACCACTGTATAAACTTTTTAACCTCCAAACTATAACCAGAAATATCAGTATCCATATCCATAAGTCCCAAGAATAGCAGTATCATCAGAAAACTTTACAATAAAAGTGCTGGAATGACTGCTTATACAATCGTTAGTATATAATGTAAACAAAATGGGAGAACTCACACATCCCTGAGGGACACCTGTATTGATATCTTTAAACTCAGATAATGTCTGGTTCACCCTGACCTGCTGGGTCCTGTTGGTCAAAAAAGAACCATACCAGCTGATAATATACGGATTAATGGACATTTGTCTGAGCTTGCTAAGAAGGATGTGTGGTTGAAGATTATTAAAGGCAGAGCTGAAGTCTAGCATAGGCCTTGGGGTTTTCAAGATGTTGCAGAATAAAATGCAATATGGTTAGTATAGCATCATCAGTACCCCGATTGTCTTTATAGGCAAACTAATATTTGACTTCAGCTTCCTCACCATAAGCTTTTCCAAACACTTCATTACAATAGAAGTCAAGGCTACTGGTCTATAATCATTACTTTCTTGAGGAACAGGTTTTTTTGGAATAGGAATAATGGTTGCCTTCTTCCAAAGTTCAATCAAGCGTCATCTCAAACTGACAGATGGCGACGACAACCGGCTAGGAATTTAATGGCCTACACAATCCTGAAAGAACCGCAGAAAAGTGCTGCTATTTGGAGGTAAGTTGTAGTCTACCAGTTAACACCTTTTTTTTGTTTGTTTTGTTTTTGTTTTTTTTACAAACGGAGAGTGATATTTCGGCTTGATATCTCCTTTTTGAGTTTTTGTGTGGTGGTTTGTGGCACATGTTTGTATGCAGCACCAAAACATTCATATGATTGGTCAAATCGGCCCGTATTCTGTACGATATTAATTCATAAAGTGTCGTATGCTTGACTATGTACCGAAAACAATATCGACATGCCATTCTGATACAGTTCCCTGCTGCTAATCCTCATTTACTGTTCAGAAATAGTATTGGTTCAATGTAGGATTTAGACAGACTATTGTAAACGTGAATAAAGAGTTGAACATGCTGTCTGACCTTATATCTTATGTATTATATATCTGACCTATGTTTTATATATATCTGACCAATATCTGGTATATTTGTTAACAGATGCTGTTCTTCACGAGTCTCTGCGGTCATCATTGTGTCTGATGGTTGTAGAAGCTCATCAGAAAATGGAATATAATGTGTTATTTGTATTTGTGTTGAGGGACACCATTGGTCCAATAATTTTTTTTTTCTTTAATGAAAAACATGGTAAGTTTTGCTGAATCTAAGTTTAAATAAAAACCATGGATTTGTCAATGAAATAGTCTCTTCATTAGTGATGTTGTTACATTTTATTTATTTTAATGGCCTGAAAACAAATGCATTCAACTTTGGGAAAATGTGTTAAACTGTATTTAAATAGTAGCACAACTGTATTGTGTGAGATTATGTAATTCAAAGTACAGTAGTCAACAGTTGAAGTGGATCAAAAAAGTTCAGCAAAGTTGTCCTAAGAAGAAGGTTTTAGGACAGCTTTGATGAAAGATGATTTTTGACCCACTTTACATGATGACTATATTGTAAAAAAGTATAAGTAATAATAAAGTGTATTGTTATTGAAGTGTGTAATTTTTAGTATTTGGAATAAGCCAAAGGTACTGAGCATACAGTATATACTATTACCTGTAAAATAATATATTCAGTGTATATTGCTTGTGTTTTCTGAAACACTCGTAATATTTTGTAATGTACTTAAATCACAAATAAAGTGTACTTATAAAGTGTACTCATAACAGAAATAAAGTGTACTTATAACAAATAAAAGTATACTTATAACAGAAATAAAGTACACTTTAATATCACTAATCAAGCATGTAATTAGTCCCTACACAGACATATACTTAAAGTGTACTAAGTATACTTGAAGTTGTTCCAATTTAGCACACAAAAGTACACTAAATATACTTGAAATTGTGTTTTTATACAATTTAATTACAACTAAAATATACTTAGTACAAAATTAGTTGTTTCAAAATAGCACCCTTTAAGTTAACTAATCAGAAAAACGACCTTGTCACAACCGCATCACTTCTATTATGTGTATGCTTGCCTAAATTACAGTAAAAACGATTTAAACCACCGAAATGCATCCGATGCTAACAATAAACGCTACCGATGCTCAAACGGCATCTTGGACAAATGTGGCTCAGCTGTGTGGGCAGAAGACTGCCAGGTTTCTGGAAAGAAATAGAATTGTGTACAAATGTATTCAGGGATTGCATTTGTTTAGTACAGTGTTGTTCAGTGCAAGATTTTGATGTTATTTAAGCTAAAATAAAGTAAGGGAAAATATTTGCACTAACTGTTAAAAACTAATACTGTATGTAGCTAACAATGAAACAGACACTGCTGTCAAAATTTTTTGTAAAGTATGGCAAAAATATTTTAGAAATGAAATTTGAAGTAAATGAGAAATAATGCAAAGGAAAGTACATTTTCAGAAATTTTGCACTTTCCTGTGCTTGAATGTTAAAATGGCCCTCCTATGAGGTGTCAATCATAGCAACGGCCCCCGGCCAATTTGAGATTGAGACCCCTGCCATAGCGTGTCAAACGCAGTGTAGAGTTCCCTTTCGAAAGGGAACTCACCAGCCAATAGGGTTGGTGAGATTTGATAATTGCTTTTAGACACCAGTTCACGTGTGATGTTCCCCATAGCGTGTCAAACGCAGAGTTGAGTTCCCTATTCTCAGGGAACCATGGTTACACATGTAACCTGAGACATTTTTTTTTTTTTATAGCTGTTCTAATCTCTAAACTGGATACTCCCTTATCACAAAGGGCTTTAAAATCTTCATCTTTATTATCTATGTTGTATTTTAGGGGCTTTAAAAAGTTATTTATTTTGTCTATAGAACATGCATTACTGGAATATAATTTAACATGGCACCACCAGAACTGTTGGTCATACTCAGTTTCATTTTGTGAGAGGAACTCATTATAGGACCGAGGGGGAACTATTCCAGAGCCTATTGTCTGGTTAACAATCTAATATCAAATACAAGTAGTCCATAAAGTATAAAAAAGAATTTACAAATATTTAAAAAAAACACCCCTACGACATCCACACTTAAAAGAGATCATTCATCCTGGCCGCCATCTTGCCGCATCCCCGATACAACCACAATCTGATGATAAGAGCAAATCATTAGTAACTCTAATGAGAGCAGTCTCAGTACTATGGTACGGTCTAAATCCTGACTGGAAATCCTCACAGATACTATTTCTTTCTAAAAAGGAACATAGTTGTGATGAAACTGCCTTTTCTAGCAAAATCCTTTAGCAAAATCAATTAATCCTTTCAGCAAAGGATTAATTGATTTCTAGCCCTTGCATTAACTTTACTACCCCAGCCGGCATTTCAACGTTTATTCAACGGTGAATCAACGTCAGGTACCATGGTTTACCTTTTGATTACCTTTCAGTTTTGCAAATTGGATCAACATTAATATTGTGACATTGTTTCACCGTTGAAATTACGATGTTGTTTCATCGTTGAAACAACAACTGACCTTATTTCAACCACATTTCAACGTTGAAGGTCGGTCATTTGCCAGCTGGTACTAGATATATTTATGGAGATGAGATTTAAAAACCCTCCCTGTACAGCTATGATCAGCTGTTCGGCTGTTGTTACGGAAAGGCCGAAGGTTATTGGTTGGATCTTGTCACATGACCTGCTTGCGGCATTCTAAAAAGTTGAGAATTTTTAATTTCGATGCGCCTGGAAAACTAAGACTCTCTGGAGCTCACGTCACCATGAGGCAAGACAGAGAGGAGATAGTTCCGGAGCGATTTCACTGTTTTAGCTTCCTGCTTCCTGCTTCGCTACTGTTCGGACGCTCTTGCCTACAGCTCCGCGCTTTGCTGTATTGCTTTTATATTTTATCTCCTAATTTTAACTACAGCAAATAGGCACAGTGCTCAAACGACAAATCTTGGCACCAACAATCTTTTTAACTGGAAGAATTGCTACAAAAAAGGGGAATTTTTATCCAACCAGCCTCCCACTGACGGCAGCCATCAACTTACATTCCGGAGAAGGGAAAACACAGCTGCCTACATCCAAAGGGATTAGAAATAATATGCCTCCTCTGGTTGAAGAATCTACCTGCTGCACAAACTGCCACAGACTTCTACAAAGGATTGCAGTTCTTGAAACAAAGTTACTTGCGGGACTACCAAACCAGAAGGAACACACAACAGAGCTTCATCATGGACGTCCTCAGCACACAGTCGGTGAGTCCCATGAATCTAATGCCCCTAAACAGACCGTACTGAGTGCCGAAATTGATCAACATATTAATCGATGGCACACACAGGGAGCGAGACCCAAAGGCACTCGAGACATCAGATTGTCACGAGGCACACATTTTAATGCAGTAGCATCCTCTACCCCAAACAATAGCTCCCTACCACCGCCAATACATCTGGAGAACAGATTTGAAGTGTTAATGAATGTGGGTGAGGAATCCCCAAACATGATCGGACACAGATCAAATCAGCCAGCAGCTAACACCGATGCTAACTGCCGCTCAAGGTTGAACAGTCAGCGGCACTCAGCTCAGAGAGCAGCCGAGCCCAGGACTCTGATAGTGGGTGACTCTGTTATCAGAAACATTAGCAGCAGGGATACAACTACATGCTGCCTTCCACAAGCAACAGTTTCTGATGTAAACAGGGAACTTAAGAGCATTCTGATGAAATATAAAAATCAAAAATCAACTGCAAATCGACTAATCATTCATGTGGGGAAGAATGATATTCGGAAGGAGCAGTCAGAACTCCTTAAGAGGGATTTCAATGAACTTTTTGAAATGCTTAAAAGACTAAAAGTTCAGTCGTTCATCAGTGGACCACTCCCAGCAAGAGGAACAAATAGATTTACACGGTTGCTTGGTCTTAACACATGGCTGCAAAAAACCTGCAACTTAAAAGGACTGAATTTCATCGACAACTTCAATCTGTTCTGGAGTCAGAGACAACTGTTCACTCATGATGGCCTGCACCCAAAACAAACTGGGCTCAAGAGTGCTGAAGGACAATATCTACTTCTGCCTCCATCATCCTTCAGCAGTGTGTGCAAATCCACTCAACCTGAATGGCACAAACACACCTGGACAGAGTACAACTGACCACAGGACTTCATTTCAGCACCTGAATGGACATGCGGTTGACACATCTCACAAGGTCAATGATAACACCACGCAGCCACAACAACCACTGCTCACGCACACAATCCTGACTGAGCCCTGCCCACAGAGCTCACCGAGAGACAGTGACGTGTTAGAACTGCTCCAAGATTCAGCACCCAAGGACGACTTTCGGGAAAACAGCCAGGGAAGCCAGGACAACATATTACAGCCTCCGGCAACACCAGAGCAACAGCCCCTCTCACCGGACACGTTATCCCTCTCCCCAGCATCCCCTCTTCTGTGCTTCTCAGAGAAAATGGAGGAACTGGTGTATGCTGGAACCAAACTCTCCCACTCTTTTGCTGCGAGCCCCCAGATATCAACAAAAAAGCGCCAAGCCCCGAAACCACCAAAGCCTGTGGGCCCAGCTCGCCCTCCTCCTCCTCCTGTGAGAGCTCTTCGGCCCCTGCCACAACGCCAGGCCCCTCAACCTCCTCCGTCTGTTCTAGGTGAACCAAAAACAACCGATAACAGCTCTCAGTGATGTGTGTCGGGTCCCCGCTATGATAACAGTGACTTTATCAAATGTTTACAGAACAAGTGGGAACCCAGTGTGCCTGTACCTTTCTCTATTTCTGGTTTATTACGTTATAGAAAGCCTAAGGCCTTCTCAAACCGTTTGGCAAACCCATTTAATCTGCTACCTATTACACGTCAAACTAAGATTACTGTAGAGACAGAAAGTAAGACTGTTAAGTTAGCACTTTTAAACATCCGCTCACTTAAAAATAAATCACTTCTAGTCAATGACTTAATAACCACAAACAACCTAGATTTTATTCTTCTAAATGAAACATGGCTTGAAGACAGCTGCAGTGCAACAATCCTGAATGAAACAGCCCCTCCTAACTTTACTTTTATGAGTGTCTGCAGAGCTGTTAGGAGAGGTGGAGGTGTTGCTGCTCTATTTATGTAACGATCACCGTCTGTTCCTGTCACTCCCTGGACTACACTTCCCACAATTCTCCCTGTCAGTCACATGTTCACTCTACACCAATCACCTGTCGCCACATACAGCCATGCACACACTCCTCACTAATCACCACACCCAGCTGCAGCTTGTTACCTGGACTATAAAAGGACTCTCACTCACACCATCTAGTCGCGAAGTCTTGTTTAACTGTTGTTGCAATTCTGAGCGTTTTCCTGTATTCCCTGTCTGCCTGTTCCTTGTTTCCGTTCCTGCCTGTTCCCTGTTTATTGACCCATTGCTGCCTGTCCAGACCCTTGCTTTGTGTACCGACCTGTGAGTGATATCTGCCAGTCCCGACCTCTGCCTGTACCTGGATTACGATTCTGTCTACTCTCTGCTGTACCTGTTTGCTCCTGATTTACCCTGCCTGTACAACCACGTTTGCATTCAATAAACGCTGCATTTGGATCCCCTGCCTGAGTGTCCCATTCACAACAGAAGACTTCGCCATCTACGATCCAGCAGCTTCCACGAGCGTTTCCAGTCTCAGCATGGACCCAGCATGGTGCCTCATCAACCTACATCAAGGTAGCTGTACCCTCGAGGCTCATATTCAAAAGTTCCTGGAGATTGCTCACCTGTCTGATCTGCCAGACTACGCCCTCATTGACTTTTTTATTTACGGATTAAATGAACCACTTAAGGACTATGTACTCACCAATGGTCCACGAGGGTCGTTCGTGGAGTTCTTGGACTTTGCCCTGCTCACAGTTGGTTCAACTTTTACTGTGGGGGTCGCGGAGGAACGCGACACCACGCTGAACCACATAATGGCAGCCGCTACAGACTGCGCACATAAAATGGCGGATACTACAACGCCCCATCATGTCTTCGCTGATCGCCCAGAGCAACGTCACGCCTTCGCCGATCGCCCAGAGCAACGTCACGCCTTCGCTGATCGCCCAGAGCAATGTCACATCGCCGCTGATCGCCCAGAGCAAAGTCACGTCGCCGCTGATCGCCCAGAGTCACGTCACGTCTCTAGATCAGTCCGGGAGCGGAGAGGGTTGCGTTCCAGTGTGACTGATCCACCGCTGATTTCAGCACGAGCGGCTGGCATTCCTAAGCCTCCGCCGGCCGCTTCGATCTCAAGTCAGCCGGCCGCTTCGCACTCAAGTCAGCCGGCCGCTTCGCACTCAAGCCCGGCGGTCGCTTCGCACTCAAGCCCGGCGGTCGCTTCGCTCTCAAGCCAACCGGCCGCTACGCTCTCAAGCCCGGTGGCCGCTTCGCCTCAAGCCCGGTGGCCGCTTCGCTCTCAAGCCCGCCGGCCGCTTCGATCTCAAGCCTGCCAGATGCTACGCACTCAAATTTGCCGGTTGCAATACACTCAAGCGCCCTGGACGCGATGGACAAGATGGCTACTTTGCCAGTGCCCACGGGCAAGATGGCCGCCCCTTCGTTGCTTAAGGATGTAGGGGGCGATCCAGCCATTGAGTCCGCTCCAGAACCCACGTCAGTCAGTGAGTCTGCTCCTGAACCCACTCCAACCGGTGAGTCGTCGCCTCACCCTCGGAAGAGGAGGAGGAGGAGGAGGAAGAAGGCTTCTTCCACTCAGCTAGGCTCAGAAGCCTTTCAAGAGACCGCTGGAGGTCTGGAGGCCACTCCAGAGATGTCTCCTATACCACCTGCGCTTCTTGCCCTGCCAGCGCCACCTGCGCTTCTTGCCCTGCCGGCGCCACCTGCACTTCTCGCTCTGCCGGCGCCACCTGAATTCCTTGCCTTGCCAGCACCACCTGAACTCCTTGCCCTGCCAGCACCACCCGAGCTCCTGGCCCTGCCGACACCATCCAAGCTTCTAGCCCTGCCAGCGCCGCTCAAACTCCTTGCGCTTCCAGCGCCACTCAGGCGTCTTGCCCTGCCGGCTTCACCCACACGCCTGGCCCTGCCGGCGCCACCCGAACTCCTTGCCCACGAACCTGCGACGGGCCCCGCTGAAATCCCCAAGAACTTTTTGGGGGGGGGCAATGTACCTGAGGGTGGGGAGCTTGTGGGTGGGGACCCTGCTCAACCATGGCCGTTAAGGGCCTCTGAACTGTTATGGCCTTTAATGGACTCTGACCCGCTGGGGTGACCTATAGACCCCGTTCTGCCGTGGCTGCCTGAGCCACCTGTCCTGCCGTGGATGACTGAGCCACCTGACCTGCCGTGGTTACCCAAACCACCTGACCTGCCGTGGTTACCCAAACCACCTGACCTGCCGTGGTTACCCAAACCACCTGACCCGCCTGACCTACCGTGGTTGCTCAAGTCACCTGACCTGCCGAGGTTACCCAAGCCACCTGATCCCCCGTGGCCTTCTGACACTCCGGACTCACCATGGCTGCCCGTGGCACCTGACCCCCACCGTGGCCCGACCGCCATGGCTGCCCGTAGCACCTGACCCGCCATGGCGGCCCTGGAACCTGCATTGGAGACTCCGTTCCTGTCCGCTACTAGAGCTCCAATGCACCCACCCCCCCTCCCTATTGGTGTCATCTACGCCGCGAGGACGCGCCTTCCGGGAGGGGGGCGTTATGTAACGATCACCGTCTGTTCCTGTCACTCCCTGGACTACACTTCCCACAATTCTCCCTGTCAGTCACATGTTCACTCTACACCAATCACCTGTCGCCACATACAGCCATGCACACACTCCTCACTAATCACCACACCCAGCTGCAGCTTGTTACCTGGACTATAAAAGGACTCTCACTCACACCATCTAGTCGCGAAGTCTTGTTTAACTGTTGTTGCAATTCTGAGCGTTTTCCTGTATTCCCTGTCTGCCTGTTCCTTGTTTCCGTTCCTGCCTGTTCCCTGTTTATTGACCCATTGCTGCCTGTCCAGACCCTTGCTTTGTGTACCGACCTGTGAGTGATATCTGCCAGTCCCGACCTCTGCCTGTACCTGGATTACGATTCTGTCTACTCTCTGCTGTACCTGTTTGCTCCTGATTTACCCTGCCTGTACAACCACGTTTGCATTCAATAAACGCTGCATTTGGATCCCCTGCCTGAGTGTCCCATTCACAACAATTTAATGATGTCTATCAATGCAAGCAGGTGTCATTTGGTGATTACTTGTCTTTCGAATACTTGGGTATTGTGTTAAAAGGTGCTCCTCGCATTCTACTTATAGTTATCTACAGGCCTCCAAAATACTCTCCAGCCTTTGTGGAGGACTTTACAGAACTGTTATCAGCAATTTCTTCTGAGTTTGACTGTTTTGCTATTACTGGGGACTTAACATCCATAGAAAATGCAGAATCCAATATGGCAAAGAAATCATAACTGTTTGAATACTTTGATCTGACTCAACATGTACATGGGCCTACACACAATCGTGGACACACTCTAGATTTAATTATTAGTAAGGGTCTAAACATTTCATCCATTATCATTAAGGATGTAGTGCTATCTGATCATTTCTGTATTTTCTTTGATTTATTGATCTCTCCAACTGTTGAAGCTAGATCTATCTCGGTCAAAAAGCGATGCTTAAATGAGAATACTAGTGCACTGTTCATGAAGGCTATATCTTTAAACACAAGCATATCTGCAGACTCTGTTGATTTTCTCCTTGATTCTTTTAACTCAAAAGTACAGAATGTTATTGATAACATTGCTCCTGTGAAAGTCAGGAGAAAAGTGGCAGACAAAAATCACCATGGAGAAACTCAACAGCAGTGCAAAATATGAAAAGACAATGCAGAAAAGCTGAGCACATGTGGCGAAAGACAAAACTTGAAATCCTTATAACATCTATAAAGATATTCTTCATGCTTTCAATGTGGAATTAGGCAAAGCTAGACAGACCTTCTTCTCAAATATTATAAACAAAAACTTAAACAACACCCGCACTCTTTTTGCTACTGTAGAGAGACTAACAAACCCCCCAAGTCAGATTCCCAGTGAAATGCTCTCAGACAGCAAATGCTGTGAGTTTGCTTTCCTTCTTCTCTGAGAAAATTAATAATATCAGAAAGGCAATCAGCACATCCTTGAGCTGCACTGGGGTAAAACAGATCAGATCACAACATCAGAAAGCAGCTATTATGTCTGTTTTCGAAGCAATTGATGGTAAAGTTTTGGAAGAAACAGCACCTTAAAACATCAACCTGCGCCCTTGACACACTTCCCACATCTTTTTTCAAAAGTGTGTTTAACTGTTTAGAAGCAGATCTCCTAGAAGTGGTAAATGCCTCACTTCTCTATGGGACTTTTCCAAAATCCCTGAAAACTGCAGTTGTCAAGCCCCTCCTGAAAAAGAGCAATCTGGATAACACCATATTGAGCAACTACAGGCCAATTTCAAATCTTCCTTTCATAGGCAAGATCATTGAAAAAGTTGTTTTCAATCAGCTGAACAAGTTCTTAAGCTTGAATGGATACTTTGACAACTTTCAATCTGGTTTCCGACCGCATCACAGCACAGAGACAGCACTCATAAAGATAATAAATGATATTCGCCTTAACACAGATTCAGGTAAATTAACAGTGCTGGTTCTACTCGACCTCAGTGCTGCGTTTGACACTGTCGATCACAACATTCTTCTTGACAGGCTGGAAAACTGGGTTGGGCTTTCTGGGATGGTCCTAAATGGTTCAGGTCATACTTAGAGGGAGAGGTTATTATGTGAGTATCGGTGACCATAAGTCTGAGTGGACATCCATGATATGCGGAGTCCCTCAAGGTTCAATTCTTGCACCCCTCCTGTTCAACCTATATATGCTGCCACTGAGCCAAATAATGAGAAAGAACCAAATTGCATATCACAGCTATGCAGATGACACCCAGATTTACCTAGCCCTATCACCTAACGACTACAGCCCCATTGACTCCCTGTGCCAGTGCATTGATGAAATTAAAAATTGGATGTGTCTAAACTTCCTTCAGTTAAACAAAGACAAAACTGAAATCATTGCGTTTGGAAACAAAGATGAAGTTTCAAAGTGAACATGTACCTTCACTCTAGGGGTCAAACAACTAAAAATCAAGTCAGGAATCTTGGTGTGATTTTGGAGTCAGACCTGAGTTTCAGTAGCCATGTAAAGACAATAACTAAATCAGCGTATTATCATCTCAAAAATATTGCAAGAATTAGATGCTTTGTCTCCAGTCAAAACTTAGATAAACTTGTTCATGCTTTCATCACCAGCAGGGTGGATTATTGTAATGGGCTCCTCACTGGTCTTCCCAAAAAGACCATAAGACAGCTGCAGCTCGTACAGAACGCTGCTGCCAGGATTCTGAGCAGAACCAGAAAACATGAACACATCACACCAGTCCTCAGGTCCTTGCACTGGCTTCCAGTTGCATTTAGAATTGATTTTAAAGTACTGTTACTTGTTTATAAATCACAACGGTCTAGGACCTCAATACATTGCAGATATGCTCATAGAATATAAACCTAAGATCACTCAGATCATCAGGATCAAGTCATTTAGAAATACCAAGGGTTCACTCAAAGCAAGGAGAGTCTGCTTTTAGCTGTTACGCCAGCCGCAGCTGGAACCAGCTTCCAGAAGAGATCAGGTGTGCTCCAACAGTAGCCACATTCAAATCCAGGCTCAAAACACATCTTTTCATCTATGCATTTGCTGATTGAGCAATGCTATGTCCGAACTGTTTGCATTTTATTTTATACGTATTCTTTTTATTCTTTTAATTCCTTTTCCTGTTTTATTTCATTTTTAATATTATTTTTATGTATCATCTTGTTTCTGACTTTTAATGCATTTTAAATATTGCTGTCTGGTTGAAAGAACTGGGAGAATTAGGAAGAAAGTGATTAGGTTCAAATTTGGTAAATTTGGATAAGGAGACAAACCATGGGGAAATTTAAGCTGTAGTGCATGGTTAAGATATCTCTGGATTACAGTCAGGACACTTTCCAAAGGGGAAATTTGAAATTTGAACTGCGTTGCATAGGTAAGATATCTCCGGAAGGGGGATTAGGGCTGTGTGGCGCAGTTTGAGGTGTCTTGGCAAAAGGGGAGATTGAAACTGTGTTTATCAGTTTGAAGTGCCTTAACAGGTAGCAGTCGTTGTGTGAGGAAGATCCATTCTGATCCGCTCTGATGGATAGATCCGTTTAGATCCAACTCTGATGGACGACAACAACAACAACAGCAACAAACAACAAACTCCCTGAGACTTCCTAACTCTTCCATCCAGATAGCAAAATTCTCTGTTTTTACTGTTATTTCTATTCCTTATGTTCTATTTTTATTATTCTTTTTTATGTAAAGCACTTTGAATTACCATTGTGTATGAAATGTGCTATACAAATAAAATTGCCTTGCCTTGCCTTGCCTTTTATATGATTTGACACATACTGGATATAAAAAAAATGATACATGGAAAAAAAACTGTCGGCAGTCTTGTGGGTTTGATTCGTACGTTGATAGTTTCTCACTCATGTACAGCACTTTGGTCAGTCATGTGGCTGTTTTAAAGATGCTTTAAAAATAAATAAACTTAAACTTAAACTATAGATTATGACGCGTATTACTCTGTCTTTATTTTCGAGCCCTGATTTGTGATTGCATTTTCTATAGATATGATCAGATGTGCAGTCTACCAATGACATAGAGCGACAGCACTAGGAACGCCCACCAGTAGCCTACAGAGACTAGCGACATGCTCATGAACTCGAAACTTCATGCAACCAGCCTCTGATAAACAAACATTACTTTAAAATATGTGTGTTACCCACCAATTACAGTAATTCTGAATATCAGTCATCACCTGCAGCCCAGGCACAGAACAACAGCATGACTGTGATATTGAGAAACTACAACACTGTAAGACTGATGAACACATTATAACTGTATTTGCTGGCTGCACTTTAAAACTCAGTTTAATTAATAAAACAAAAACAGTTTATTCTGAAAAGTTAAAAGGTATCCTCACCATAGACAGTAACACTGAATGGCTCATATGAGATCTCATTTCTGTGATGGATCCATAGTTCATAAAGTCCAGAGTCTGTGATTCTCATGTTGTTGATGGTCAGAGATCCAGTCTGATCAGTCACCTGCAGTCTGTCTCTGAATCTCTCATCACTGAGATAAAATCGTGGCATGCCTCTCTTATATAGTGTAATTTCAACAATGATTGAGCCTGAATCTTCAATCCGCCACTGTATTAGATTAAATGGCTCTCTTAAACCAGGTTCTAGAGTGACAGAATTTCCCTCCATCACTGACACTCTCTTCACTCCATCTCCATCAGCTCCAAACGCTGCAGAACAAACACAAACATCGATCAGAGATTAAACTCACATCAAGATTCAAGACAAATAGGTACCAGACAAAAACATTAAGAGAAATAGATAAAGTAATAGATATTTGGGCAGAGAAACATGTTTTTTCTTTTTATTTTGTTTTCTAAAACATTTTAAGCTCTGAAATACTTATTTAAGGATGGTTTGATTAGGATGTTTACCCAGCAACAAAACATAGTTTTTTGTTCACTCCTTGCTGATATAGTGCATTAAACTGACATGCTATATACTATATTTAGCAGTTACAGAATGAGTGAGCGATTTTCGGACAACTGCTCCGACTGTCGCGTCAGGTGCAGATTTTAAAATGCTGGTTTGAATGAATTACTTCTTACTGAATGTACTGTTACTTATACTGAAAAAGCGTAATTGCAAAAGTGGAGGAGAACTTGTACAATTTAATCTGGATGAATGTTATTATTGTAAGACTTGATTTTCCTGCTCAGACAAAAACTGAGATCAAGTGCCCTGCAATAAAATAATAAAACTCATCTGGAAAGAAGATCTTAAAGAAGTAGCAAAGGACAATGCCTCCCCCCCACCACACACACACACACACACACACACACACACACACAAACACACACTTATTCTCTCTGTCACACACACACACACACACACACACACACACACACACACACACACACACACACTTCCCTTCCCCTGACTCAAGTCACTGAAAGTTCTTCAAGACGTATAATGTAACTTGTGTATATATTGTTTTTCCCTTTTTATGTTTGGTATCATTCTAAATGTCTCAGTGCGATTGCTAAAATGGTCTCAATTTCACAGCAGTCACTGGTATTCTGAAGAAGATTGAAAACTAAGGAGAATTCTGTCCTCTTATTGGGTTGGGTTGGCTTTTGTGAAAAACCCACTCCTCTCCCCCAAAACAGGTGTTGGTGTAGTATATATTTACAATCCTTTTGTTCTGGTCTGTATATAAGGTAATGTGCAAAGCAGTCATGTGGGATCTTCTGTAGCCAGAGATGAAAACATCTCAACTTTTCAGAATGCCGCAAGCGCACTGCAGGTCATGTGACAAGAACCAGCCGATCAGGTTCAGCCTAGTTCCGCTTTCAGCCGATCAGTTGGTAAATTTAGGTATTTGAACAACAGATATGCAGATTCAAGTAGATTTTAATAAATAATTATAAAAACTGGCCCCTACAAAGGTAACAAAAAGTGTATATGTGTAAAAATGTGTGTGTACACACACACACACACACACACACACACAAATAAATCACTGACCCCCATTGTGTAATTCACACCCCAGCTGAAAGTGGACAGAAATCACACACTTACCACAGATTATAAATAAAAACAGAGAGATTTTTGAATTGTTCTTCATATTGTTGTAGATTCCAACAAAATCTGGTTTCGCTGCCTATTTATACCAGGTGAGTTTATGCTTAAAAATGAGGCGAATAGCAGAAGTCCTGATGGAGACGGGTGCTTTTGCTTCTTCTGCTTCTTCTGCTGTGTCCCAATTCAGGGGCTGTGCACTTCGAAGTACATGAAAGGGGTGGGCCTTTGAAGTGGATGTAGGTCTAACTGAGGTGCAGAGTTGCCAGGTCTTTGCAACAAATCCATCCCAAAAGTAGCATAAGGCCTGCACAACAGAAAGCCCCAAACTAAACTAAGGATGTTTTCACATATAGTTTGTTTTAAAAGAACCAAACCCAGTTTACTTAAAGTGAACCAGAAAGTGAACAAGCCAAAAGTCAAGTCAAGTCACCTTTATTTATATAGAGCTTTTTACAATGCAGATTGTGTCAAAGCAGCTTTACATTGATAACTGGTACATAATTTTTGCTGCACAGCAGCTCTTAAAGAAAATGGTGTCAATGTCCAGCTTAAGTTTAGTATAGATTCATTCCGATGTAAGAATCAATAGTTATTAATTTAGTTAATTTATCTATATCAGCACTGGAATAAACAGTGATGTCATCATCCAGCTCAGTTCAGTTCTCATACAATGGTGTCGATGCAGGCAGATCAAAACACTGTTTAATATCAAATGTCAAGTGTCCCCAACTAAGCAAGCCAAAGGCGACAGCAGCAAGGAACCCAAACAGGTGACATCAGGTGGCATCAGGTGGCAAACAGGTGTTAAAATGGAGAAAAAAAAAAACATGGGAGAAACCAGGCTCAGTCAGGGGGGCCAGTTCTCCTCTAGTGAACAGTGAACAGTGCTTTATTAAGATTCAGGCAGATATCTTAAGTCCGAAAGTGACCTCAGTCATTTTGGTGTTCACAATCTAGTGGACTCAAAAGAGAACCCAGTTGTTTTTTTGGTCTTCTTCAGCATTAAAGTGATCTCAGACCCTTTCTTGTTCACACCACAACTTCATAAGAACTCAGACCCCAGTTTTCTGTGTTTTCAGTAACACTGCTGCATCTTTCCAATTGTTAAAATAAAAAAATAAATAAATAAACAGAGGATTTTACAATTACTTGAGAAGACGGTCATGCCATGTATAATTCATAATAATAGAATATATATAATATATAATATATATACATACACAAGGGCATAGATTTGGTTTCAACATTGGGGGGGTTGAACGTTGGTATGCTGCCTGTTATTATTTTTTTCAATTAAAAAATAATAATTATCTGTTTTATGTGTAGCGTCATTGGATAATTTATTTCTTCTTTATCTATCTATCTATACTTCATAACTTTATGAAATTTATGTATAATCATTCATCAAATTCTAACATGATTCTAAAAAGAAAGAAATTATGTTAAATATTGAAACCGCCAGTAGGCGGCAGCGACTCGCTTTTTTATTGAGTCAGTCACTTAAATCGTTCATTCAGACAATTCGTTCAAAAGTCAGATTAATTTAGGAAGAAAACAAACACAGATGTGAATACTTTTGTCATTGATCATTACAGACACTATTGAAAAATGGACTAACAAAACAGATGGCTGTTTTAGTAATTGGTTACAGTTACACTGATAGTTATGGTTAAATTGCAATGGATTAGCTAGCTAAAATATATGTGGAGTGTACTTAGCTATTACAATATTCTCATACCTCCTTCTCAGTACATGCTTTATTCTTTTTAACGTCCCTCTTTGACCAGCAGTTTAATATAGTCGGCTGGGCAGCGGTTCTCTTCTACCCGTTCTCTTTCATTCAAACAGTAGAGCACCACTCACGATGTTTTGGTGAAAGTGCGACGCGCATTGGTTGGGCGTTACCAATCGGTTCAATGGTATTTTTTTTGTCTAATTTATTATGACAAACTCATATTTGATTAGAAAGAAAATTATTGTTACAAAATAAATGAATTCTACATATTTTTCATTTGATCTACTGTGATTTTCATGTTGAAATATTGGGGTAGTTGTAACTGAAGCATTTGAATATTGGGGGGTTACCTCCCCCCACCCCCCCCCCACAAACTACGCCCCTGTATATATATATATATATATAATATATATATATATATATATATAAATATGATGTAAATGTATAATAAAAGAAAATAAATTGTATTATTATTTACTGATTCACGAGTTGAAATCACATCCCAGATAGCAGACCAACCTTGAATCAACGTTGAATCAATGTCGAATTTTAAGTTGATTTTTCATCAGGTTTGCATCCTGAAATAATGTTATTTCAATGATGAAAAATAGATCAACATGGTTGTAAAATCAATGTTTTTTCAACCTTAATTAAATGACCTATTTAACATTGAATTAATGTGGAAAGAATATCAAATCAATCTTGCTTTATGTACAGCAAGATTCTAAGCCAGTTAAATGTCTATTTCTACTCATTTCAATCAGAGACCATGTAAGGGCTGCCGTTAATATGGTTTTAGTGAAAAATTCAGTTTACATACAAATGTATTCATTTATAACCACACACTGTTTGAACAGGAATTAACATCACATTCAGGAAAAACAAGTGGGTGTAAAAATTACATTTCATGGTAACAAACACCTGGGGCCTGTACCATGATGGTAGTTGAACAAACTCAGGGTTATAGGATTAGTTTTTGAGTTGACAAAACCAAACCACTCCAATCCGGCTTTGTTGGTACCATGATGCTGATCATCAACTTTCTCTGTCAACTCAGGCTTTGATCCTGAGTCTGTGGAGCGCGTGCACATGAATGCGTGACATCAGTGGTGAACAGCCAATCACATGCCTTGCAACAGAGAGAAACTGCCCAGACAGCAACATAGTCTGGCCCAAATCCGGCCCTCATCCGGTACATGTGGTTAATACACGGAGCAGATGTGGGCCAGATCTGTGCCATCACTATGTTGCTGTCAGGGTGTGATTCACTTCTCGCGAGAGAGCCAGAGTGATTCAAAACTCTTCTGCTGAAGATTAAGAGATTGAAGAAAAAGAAGAATTTAAACTCATTTACACTGAAAAAAAAATAAAATAAATGATCTTGCTCTATCAGTGCAAGTGAAACTTGTGAAGTTAGTTTATTTAGTCGATAATATATAGAGATAGAGACATGTAAGGTCACATGTAATCATATTTAAAGTTTATTTACAGCTTATTTATATTACATATGATCTGTATATATTAATATTCATTGAAACTAAATAATTAATAATAACTGTTAAACTAAAATTGTTTGTATAATGGATTAATAATATCATTGAATTATTATATATATATCATACATAAATCATAAAATCATTCTAAGTAATTGTCATTAAAGCCAATTTCATTGTTAATTTTTTTTATTATATAGCGACCTTTAATTTGGAGGAAGTGAAACTGGGGGCGTGACTTTACTGCGTTGGATATGTCAATATCACTTAGCTCACATCTGATTGGGCCAAATTCAGGTTTAAGATCTAAATAATACTAAATAATAAATAAAATAATAAATAATAATACTAAATACTAAAGTATTACCAAAATTATTTTTTAGCATGTACAAGGCCTTTTAGTATAATTCCAAAAACTTCCCTCTTAAGTTTGTGGTTCACATGTCTTTTTGCTCTGTAAACTTTAATGGTTATAAAAAAAGTTTAAAAGGAAAAATATCTTGATTATCCATCTTTAAAATAAATATTATATGCATTCATGTTAGTATCTGCTACACTGTTATAAAGATCTCCTCATTTACAGTACACACTATCATAATTTCATCTTACTTTTTGGTCATATAAATATCAGCATCTGCACTAAATAAGTTTGGGCTTCTGAATAAAATTGAGCTGTTTTTTTTTTGTTGTTTGTTTGTTTTTTTTCCTGTTCAACTCCGTAAATCCTGTTGTCAAATATGACACTCAACAATAAAATAAATAAATAAATAAATTTTGTGCCTGATCTTTTATCTGGCTGTTTTATATTGTTTCAAATGGAGAAATTGTTTGAGTGAGAATGAGTTGAGTTTTTAACAGGAGCAACAGGGGAGAAATCTCGCCCATCATCATGTTGGGACAGGAATGTTCTGGATGCCATTAAAAGTCACGTCTTGTCATGTTTCCACAGACACGGCTCTCCAAAGTGCAGGAGAAACATTAGAAATATTTCTAATTCAGCTAAAGAAAACTTGAAAATGTATATTTTTTTTTACTTTAATCTGTCCATTTTTTATTTTTTTATAAAGATGCAAAAAGTAATAAACAAAATTCTCAAAAGAAGTCAAGTGTTTTATTTTGTGCACATCAAATTTGTGTATATGTGGTTTTATTTACAATTTTGGTATTCAACAAAGCATTTAAATAATAAACAACCATACTTCCCTTTCAAGGGAACTGGCGTTGCATCGAGAATGAAGCAGTGGGAACGCTCGGCGTGATGTCATTCTGAAGCACAGGTGAAATCCATCCAATGGTGTGACGAGACGTTAGAAGCAGGTGACGTCACGACCAGAAAACTATAAAGCACACTCAAACAGTGACACACTAGCTTCTGTGTCTTCAGTAGCGCTCTATGTGACTCGTTTGTCTTATTTAGTGTTGTATAGTCTTGTAGCACAAGCATATATATATATATATATATAATACACACAACAGTTCTGATTAAGTTCGGATTAATGAGGATCCAATAAAGAATACGAACCGATGTCATGCCGCGTTGCATGCCGGGGCGGCGCCGCCATTTTGACAGGATCACCCCCTATTACTTGTACTGAAATTAATACAGATTCTTGCTTACCTTTTGTTTTGTTTCTGCCATTAAGTGGAACATTAACATTTTTTAATGGTATCGTTTGCAGGGAATAGAAGCTATTTTATCGCGTCGCATGATCATTTTATTTATTTATTTCACGAGTTCACACTTACAAAAAAGTCAGATAAAATAAATGGTATACGTATTTGGCGTGCTGTCCGGGGAGAGGGCTCCGAGCTCGGTATTTGGCCCGAACACAGAGTACCCCCCCAGTACCCCCACCCCCTATTTAGGTTAAGAAGTAACCAAGTGAATGTGAGGAGACGGGGGTGGTGGAGGGATGCTGAAAACTGTCGAGGATTCATGGGTGAGTTGACTGTGGTTATATATATGCCTGTACTCATTGGGTAGATATGTTGATTACTGATTGTTGACAGCTGGTTGAGATGATGTGATAATTGGATAGCTTATTTGACTTGTTCCTCCCGAACTACGTTAATAAAACATCATTTATTTTTCACAGAAGTTTTGTAGAATTTCGTTTACAATGTTGATCTGTTTACCGTGTCGCACGCTGGACGCTCACTGCTGCTTCAGCCATCATATGAATATCCAAATAAATCTATGTGATCAACACACTGAGAAAAGTCAATTTATTTATTTGTTGGAAATGTTTAAATGATGCTTAAACGAGCATATTGAGTAGGCCTACAACTGTTGTCATTGTAAATATTCCCCTTTTCCACAATCACAGAGGAGGAGAACCGCTTAACATATAAACGTGTTGCGTTCATATTTTAAGCTCATTTGCGTATCTCCACACAGTATGCTTTAATAAATATGTACAGAATTGTTTGTTTGTCTCTGTGCATTAAGCCACATGAAGCGTTTTTCTTGTTAAGCATTTGAATGTCCCCGTTCAAGTTCTGCTAATTCACGAGCGCAGTGAGAGTCAGACTTGCAAAGGTAATGTTAATTATTAAACCAAACGAAATCAAAACATTCAAAAACACTTAGCAATGTGATTCTTTTTATTGAGTGATAAGCAGTGGGTTTAATCAGTGCCATTATGAATAGATTTGCCATCCGGCGTCTTCTCGTCATCTCCTCGACCTGCTTCCCTTGGTGTTTTTACACGTAGAAAAGGTGTTTTTCACTGTCTTGTTTTCTTTCAGAACGATGATCTGAGTTACTATCACCATTATCGATGCAGCATCAATGACATATAATGGTGACATTTTTCACAATCATGAAAAAAAATAAAATAAATAAATAACTGCACTAAACTCAATGACAGAAAGGCTGCACGATCCTGTCAACATGGCGGATAAACAAAGAAGTTACCCAGAACTCAATGCGGCGTGACGTCAGATTCGTATTCTCTATGGAGTTACGAGGTTTTGTCACAAGCTCTTTAAAATCCTTTTCATTCGTTAAATATTTGTAAAAACCCACATTCAAGTGTAAAGAGTGACCTATATCATTGGTTTTTTTTTTTAAATAAAATAAAACAAACATTTGGAAATATAGAGATACGAGGTGTAGCATTTATTTTACTTTATTTATTTTTTGGCATTTGGTAATTATCCACGGCACACTTGACAACTGTCACAGACACACTAGTGCTTTACATGTGACTGAACTGTACAATTGTGTTTATTTGTTCAATAAATATTATTTTACATAAATATGTCCATTAGTGGTTAATATGGATTGAGTGAAAGTTACATTAATACGGCATTAGATGGCAGCAACACTTTACAGGTGAATGAGTCAGTCAGTCACAAGAGACTTTAAATTGAAAGAAACTTTTGCAAAGGACGTTGTTTTAGCGCTGTGGTGTTATGGATGTTATGGAAAATTCCATAACATTCCGTGTGATATTGCTTATATATATATATATATATATATATATATATATATATATATATATATATTGTGTGTTTCTCCCTGCCTATGTTACATCACGGGTGAGGATATACACAGTCTTTGTGTAGTTTGTTTGGGAGCGGAGCACTGAGTGGTCAGCACTCGAGGGTGCTGGCTGTGAGCATTGTGAGCTGCTTCCTTTTCAGGTGCTCTGCTCCCCGCTGGCACTCTTTGATGAGGGCGCCCAGGCTCGCGTTCTCCTCGGTTCGGGTTTTGCTGCTGCTGAGGCACAGCGGTGATCTAGATCTTGGGGATCGCAAATGGATTTAGCTGAGAGGTTAGAGATGGGCCCAGCCTTATCTCAGCCCTCACCTGCTAGCACGCATTGCGGTTCCTTCCACATTGATTGAGGCGCTGGTGCACAATGTGTCAGCTCTGAGGACTCGCCATCCCACTCTCCCACATATGAGGAGCTGGTGTAGGTTGTCACTCGTGCTGTTGCCAGATTAAACCTCGACTGGCCAGCAGAGAGGCAAGATGTTCATCCAAAGAGCAAACTGGATGAACGTTTCCTGCCATCGTGAGCGCAACCTCCATGTCGGGGCCTCCCGTTTTTTCCTAATCTCCACACCGAGGTGTTGAGATCATGGAAGAAACCAGCCTCCTATCATGTGCATAGTGCTCAGACCACACACTATGCATCGATAGTGGGGCTTAAAGAGCACGGTTATGGGGCGATGCCTAAGGTGAAAGAGACGCTAGCTAGCTATCTCTCCCCTCAGTCAGCATCGTCCCTAAAGGCCCCGACATTGCCCACCAAGCCAGTAAGAACAACATCGGCTTTGGTGGGCAAAGCTCATCAAGTTTCTGGTCAGGCTACAGCATGTCTCCACACTATGGGAGTGCTGCAGGCCTACCAAGCTGAGTTGTTAGAAGATTTGGATGAAGTCGGAGGTATTGGCACAGACGCAGTAGATGAGTTACGTCGGGCCACAGATCTTCCTCTCTGTGCCACCAAAGAGACAGCTAGATCCATTGGCCGTGCTATGGTAGCCCTGGTGGCCACGGAGAGGCATCTATGGCTCAACCTCAGTGCCATTTAAGGATAAGGATAGGATAATAATTTCCTTATGGACGCCCCACTTACACCCCCTGGCCTCTCCGGCGATGCGGTCAACACTGTTGTCTTGAGGTTTCAGGAGTCTAGCAAGCAGGTGGCGGCGTTCCAAAAACTCCTTCCCCGTTGCGTCCAAGTCTCCGGGGCTGCTGAGCGGGAGCAGCCCCAAACATCAAAAGCCAGCTCCTCACAACACCATGCCACTCAAAAGCAGAACGTTGCCACCCGAGCTCCTCCCCAGAAACAAGGGGGACCAGGTGGACGCTCTCAACCGAAGCCTTCAAGGGGTAAGATGGATCTGAGGACCATCATTATCGCCAAGAAGGCTGCGGGGAAAAAGACCTGACGCTACCAGTGTCAGAACCCTGAGGGCAGCACCCTCTGAAGAGAAATGGTAACACCTCATTGCACGGTGCCCAGTTCTCTTCGCTGCCCTCAGGGGGCCTTTTTGTGAGTACCATGCCTCAGAGAAAAACACTATTATGTTAAGTAGCTAACATAACATAATTAGATGCAGCTTTATTTTTAGTAACAGTAATAAAGAATTTTCTCAATCATACAAAACATTTTAAAATTAATTGCATGACATTTATCAACACAAGCCATACGCCTTTTAATATGATATTCTAAAACTGATCTAGTTTACTGCAGTGTTCAACAAGTGTCTCACAACAGCTGCCGAGCAAATGCACAGAGTAACATTATAACATCATTTTCAACACACTCAAATGTATCTAATATGATAAACAGAGCTGTGTTACCTCATACGCTTGACCATAAGAAGCAGAAGCGGCGCCGGCGACTGTGTCATAATAAAAGTCCCGCTGCTCGTGAGGCATGTTGATCAATCGCTCCAGCTCCTCGTTCAGCTCCCACAATACTCGGTCCTGCTCTGCTTCATACTACAGTAACATTAATAATTACATCCATGAACATGAGTGTCACAGAGCTCTGAGACTTGGGGTAAGAGCCGATTGCAGTCTTTTATTGGATATCCAGAATTTTTGTCACAGCCAGGCAAAGGGTCAAAAACCAAGAAAACAGTCTTAGTACTGAGCCTTGCGGTACTCCAGACTGAACTTTTGATCTGTATCTCTTCATTTACTGCTTCAAGCTGATAATGGTCAGAAAGGTATGATTTGAACCATGACAATGCAATTCCACTAATGCCAGCATAATTTTTGAGTCTATTTAGAAGAACATTGTGATCAATAGTGTCAAATGCAGCACTAAGATCCAGTAACACTAATAGAGAGATACACCACGATCTGATAAGAACTCTAATGAGAGCAGTCTCAGTACTATGGTACGGTCTAAATCCTGACTGGAAATTCTCAGTGATACTATTTCTTTCTAAAAAGGAACATAGTTGTGACGAAACTGCCTTTTCTAGTATTTTTGACAGAAAAATAAGATTTGAGATCGGCCTGTAATTGACATTCTCTAGGATCAAGTTGTGTTTTTTAATAAGAGGTTTCATAATAATAGCCAGCTTAAAAGTTTTTGGTACGTATCCTAGTGATAAAGATGAATTAACAATATTAAGAAGGATCTATGACCTCTGGAGCATCTCTTTCAATAGCTTAGTCGGTATAGGGTCTAACATACATGTTGTTGATTTTGATGATTTAACGAGTTTAGACAATTCTTCCTCTCCTAAAGCAGAAAATGAATTGAATTTTTCCTCAGGGACACTACAATGCACTGTCTGACACGATACTGTAGTAGATGGTTGCATGGCTATAATTTTTTCTCTAATATTATCAATCTTGCAATTAAAGAAGTTCATAAAAGTCATTAATGCTGTGCTGTTTGGAAATGTCAGAAATCAAAGATTTATTTCTTGTTCATTTAGCCACTGTATTCTGTCTAAAAATGTAAGAATGAGGTCAGTGTTGTAAGGACCCAAGTTGGCATGGTGGTGGAGGACCCCATTCTGTGTAATGGCAGCACAAAGGGTAATGTTACCCCCACGTTGTCCTGGTACATTGACAATAGCCCTGTGGCCAATGATGTTTCTTCCCCTTCTTCTCACTGTTGTCAAGTTAAATCCTCATCAATAGCCTCATCAATGTATAAAACTCATGCAGGACTTCCTCCGCATCCATTTGCAAAACTCTCTGAAACACAGCAAAATATCACATTGTGTAGATCAATATACTGTAGGTCTGCTATACAGTAAAATTACATGTACAGTGAAAAGGTTATGTGTGCAGTACACAATACTACAGTCAGTGAACAAAATGTACCACCACAAATTCACGCCGGTAAATCACTGACAATATGGGCTTGAATTTCTCTAAGGGTGCGTTCACACTTGTCATGTTTGGTTCGATTAAAACGAACCCTGGTGTGATTGCTCAGTTAGTGCAGTTTATTTGAACATATGTGAATGCTGCCATACGAACCCTGGTGCGACTGCTCGGTTAGTGCGGTTTATTTGAACATATGTGAATGCTGCCATCCGAACCCTGGTGCGACTGCTCGGTTAGCGTGGTTTATTTGAACAATTGGGAACGCTGCCATCCGAACCCTGGTGTGATTGCTCGGTTAGTGCGGTTTATTTGAACATATGTGAACGCTGCCATCCGAACCCTGGTGCGACTGCTCGGTTAGTGCGGTTTATTTGAACATATGCCATCCGAACCTGGTGCGATTGCTCGTTAGTGCGGTTTTTTTGAACATATGTGAACCTGATCCGAACCCTGGTGCGATTGCTCGGTTAGTGCGGTTTATTTGAACATTTGTGAACGCTGCCATCCGAACCCTGGTGCGATTGCTCGGTTAGTGCGGTTTATTTGAACATTTGTGAACGCTGCCATCCGAACCCTCGATTGCTCGGTTATGCGGTTTATTTGAACATTTGTGAACGCTGCCATCCGAACCCTGGTGCGATTGCTCGTTAGGCATTGAACATTGTGAACGCTGCCATCCGAACAGTTCGTTTGAACATTTGTGAACGCTGCCATCCGAACCCTGGTGTGCACCCAAACAAGCGGACCGAGACCGCTGAAAAGATAGGTCTCGGTCCGCTTCCAACGAACTCTGCTACAGTTCGAATGATATGAACGCAACACGGACCAAAGACATGTAACGAACCAAAACAGGAATATGAGACCCTAAAAAGGACAGAATCCTCACGCATATCGTGAGTTTGCCCATCACAGGCATAAGACGCACGTCTCGTTTGTGTGTGTGACTGAGGGATTCCTGCTGCCGTTTTGACTCCTTTACACATTTATAAGCTCTTCACGAGTTCCCATCTGGCCAAAATACCATCATGCAGGCTACACACACACAACGAGCGCATTTACCTCAGCACAGCATTGTTTTGGATGTTCGGTAAGTACCGTCTCAAATAGCCAATACGTCATAAAATCCACCAATCAGGTTGTGAACGTATCCTTACGCCTTTAGGTTTGGTATCTTTAGGTTCGTGATAAAATTGCCAATCAGACACTAATCAGACCAGGACTAAATGTTTTTCTTTTTTCTTTTTTTTTGGTCCGGACCAAATGAACCAAACAAACCGAACTACAAGTGGAACGCACCCTAAGTCCGATTGCATTATTGGCCAAAACTAGTTTATGATCTCTCTCTCTCTCTCTGCTCCTGTGTGAATATGGGGCCCCTCCCTCCTTGGTGTTCTCAACATTCAATCCTATGTTGGTCAAACAAAATACATGTAGCTTACTGCAAAATATACACAAATACATACCAAAACTGTTGATATAGTACATGCAGTAAGCTATGGATTTTCTGTTGATAGAAGATAACTTTCTCACCTGTGCTCTTGACGAAATGTCCGAACTATTGATGCCACCGTGTACCTGCTTAGGTTAGGCTGTAGTCTCAGTCCAGCCTCCCTCAGTGTTTATTACATGGTCACCAATTGTAGCACGAATTTCGTTACACAGATTTGGTTGTCTTCTTCTTTGTGCATGTCCTACCCCTCCTCCAGGTCTTCCTCTCCCTCTTCCTCCACCTTGTTCTCTCCGGATTCCCCCTCTCATCCGCACTCTCCCTCTTCCTCTGACACTGTCCATTTTTGTTGATGACAAGTGAACTTACCTGTTGCCTTTTTATAGTGCTTAAACCTGATTGGTGTGTCTACAATTAAACACCAGTGTGTGTGCACACCTGGTGGCTGTGTTTAACCAATTGGTTCATGGGGTGTGTTCATTTGAAAGCCTTTGCTTTGAAATTGCAAGTAAATTACATCATGATAAATTTCTGTGTCAAATGCATACTGTCACGGATCCCTTGTCTCCCGGACTCCAAATCCCATGATCCTCCTGTTCTCCACACCTGCACTCACTTCCCTCGTCTTCTCCTCCTCATCACGAATTGCCTGCACCTGTTCCTGATTGTCAGCACACCCTTTATATTGGACTCACTCCCTTCACTCCATGTCCGTTCTTAATGTAGTGTTACTGTTGTGTTTATCGTGTTTAGTGTGTTCTTCTCCTCCGTTGTATATGAATAAATACCCTTCTACTGTGGATTTCCGAGTACTGCCTCTTCAGTCCTGCACTACACGTAACAGAAAAACGGACCAATACCGCTGGATTTCCACACCAAAGGGATGGGTATCTTCCTGTTTCCTGAACCTCCGAAGCCTCTCAGGGCGGACGAAAGACTTTGCCATCTGCGGCAGAGTGGCAGGCCGTTGGAGAGGTATGTGGAGGAGTTTTTGGAGGTTTCTTATTTGGTGAGCTGGACTGATGCCTGCCTTAATGCTGTTTTTCTGATGGGACTGGACAAGGACGTTATTCGTTATAACGAACCTGCCTGTAATTCTCCTTAGTCGATTCTCTGAATGTGATTCTCCTGTTAAATGGTTCTAATTTTGAAGTAGATAAAGTTCTAGAGAACCAGAGTCCTTGTCCAGCCCCATCGCAGCTTATCGGCATCACCAGCTCACCTCACCCCAGAACCCTGCACATACCGCTTCAACGTTCCTGCCCACTCCTGGCCGCCAGCCGCTGAGCTAGCAGCTCCAGTCTTCGCCGAGCAAGCAGCTCCAGTCTCCGCCGAGCAAGCGGCTCCAGTCTTCGCCGAGCAAACGGCTCCTGTCTCCGCCGAGCAAGCGGCTCCGGTCTCCGCCGAGCAAGCGGCTCCAGTCTTCGCCGAGCAAACGGCTCCGGTCTCCGCCGAGCATCGGGCCGGTCGGCTCCGGTCTCGCGAGCAAGCGGCTCCGGTCTCCGCGAGCTAGCTCCTGTACCAGTGGGGCTTCTCATTGTTTATGAGGGAATGAACTGGGCCCCTCTTCACTCGCTCCAGCCGCCGCCGCCGCCTGCCGCTCCAGCCGCCGCCGCCGCCGAGCCCCAGCCCTCCGCTCCGCTGCCGCCGGCCGCCTCAGCTCCACCGCCGCCGCCGCCGCCGCCACCGGGCCCTCAGCTCCAGCCGCCGCCGCCGAGCCTGCATCTCCGTCCCGCCGCCGAGCCCTCAGCGAGCCCTGGCCGCCGCCGAGCCCTCCCCCGCCGCCGCCGAGCCTGCAGTCTCCGCCGCCGAGCCTGCATCTCCAGCCCGCCACCGCTCCAGCCGCCGCCGCCAGCCGGCATCCCCAGTCTCCAGCCGCCGAGCCGGCATCCCCAGTCTCAGCCGCCGAGCCGGCATCTCCAGTCTCAGCCGCCGAGCCGGCATCTCCAGTCTCAGCCGCCGAGCCGCATCTCCAGTCTCAGCCGCCCGATCTCCAGTCTTCCGCCGAGCCGGCATCTCCAGTCTCAGCCGCCGAGCCGGTATCTCCAGTCTCAGCCCCGAGCCGGTCTCCTCCAGCCGCCGAACCCTCCGCTCCTGCCTCAGCCAGCCGAGCCAGCCGCCCCAGTCGCCGCAGCCGAATCTGCCACTCCACGCGCCGCCAAGCCACTCCATGCTCCTCCACCCACATATCCATGATGTTTCTGGGACTCCCTGTAACTATCCTAAACCTCCCCAAGTATTTTTTTTGGGGGGGCCTAGTACCCGTGGGTGGGGACATGTGGTGGAGACATGTGGGTGGCTTGGCCATGGCAGCCCACTGCGCCTGACCCGCCGTGGCAGCCCACTGCACCTGACCCGTGGGCAGCCCACTGCACCTGACCCCCGTGGCATCGCACCTGGTGGCTGCCTGCTGACCTGACTGGCTGCCCACTGCACCTGACCCGCCATGGCTCATGGACCCGCCCTGGAGACCTCCACTCCTACCCATGCCTCTCCCTGCACCGGCATGAGGTCTCCAGGGCCCCACCCCCCCTCCCCGGTTGTTACACCTACGGCGCGAGGACGCGCCTACCGGGAGGGGGGGTACTGTCACGGATCCCTTGTCTCCCGGACTCCAAATCCCATGATCCTCCTGTTCTCCACACCTGCACTCACTTCCTCGTCTTCTCCTCCTCATCACGAATTGCCTGCCCCCTGTTCCGATTGTCAGCACACCCTTTATTGGACTCACTCCCTTCACTCCATGTCCGTTCTTAATGTAATGTTACTGTTGTGTTTATCGTGTTTAGTGTGTTCTTCTCCTCCGTTGTATATTAATAACTACCCTTCTACTGTGGATTTCCGAGTACTGCCTCTTCAGTCACTGCACTACACGTACACATACAGTGTGTTTAGTGTTTTGCAAATCACTGTGTGTAATGTTTTGCCAAAGTGTGAAGCGACAATGTACTTACAGTTGTGCAAATCTAGTGTTTTTCTCCTCGAGTGTAAGGTTTTGCTAATTGTTGGAAAGTTTTATTTTAGTGTGTAAGCAATGAAAAAAAACTGTAATAAGCAGTGATTAGGTTTACTGAGGGAAAAGTCATAGTTAATAGTGAATATGTGTTCTCCATACTAAAGTTTTATCAATGTGTGTTTAATCAACTTAGACCAAAATGATATGAAGTATTCTGTACACATATATAAAGTACAGTACAAGACACTATTACAATAAGTACTACACATACAGTACTCCTCTTATAAATGACACTTTATGTCAAATATTATGTAGATCTGACACTTCATAGAACAGGAGCTGGTGAGAATCATTTCAACAATAAGGTGTACTGGAGTATACGGTTTAAGTGTGTTGAAGTTCAGAAGAAAAGTACATTTCAAGTGCATTAATGCACACAGGATATTATAGACTAAACACATTTAAAATACATTAACAAATGGCATTTGGCCAACAAACCTAAGTTGAAATTAAAATCAATTATTTCATATGTGATTTAGTGTATTAGTGGATACATCAAAATAAGTTTACCTATTTAAAACACTGTAAAATCACTTTTTTAAAAATATACTTTTAAGATTTGAAGTACACAAAAAGTACATTTGCAATACAATTAAGAGCCATTCCACCAAATGGGTGATATTTGCTTGTTGAAACTCTTCAAAATTAAACTTTATTTTTTATCTAGAAAGATAAATACGATGTTGTTATAACAAAGTTTGAAGACTATTGCACACCAAAGAAAAACTAAACGTACGAACGCTATGTTTTTCGCAATCGGATGCAGAAAGAAGGAGAGACTATTGAACAGTACGTGACAGATTTATATCTGAAAAGCCAATCATGCAACTTTCAGAGTATGTCTGATTCAATGATCTGGGATCAAATAGTCTTTTGCAAGATGCTGCTTGACTAAAAAGAAAGTCCGAGTTGTTGAAAGAGCCAAGGACACCAGTGACCGCAGTGATGCGGACGAGCAGTTCTTCGTGGAGGCTGTGGTGGATGAAGTGAGCACCAAGGATGAGTGGATAGCTTATCTAGATGTCAACGGAGTGACTGTACCCTTGTGAAAATTTGGGGCTCATAAAGAGAGTTCATGTGCTCAACAGCAAAGCAGTTACACACACTGACACTTGAGAAACAGAATGAGATGATAATAGTGCTAACAAGATAGTTAAACAGTACCAAGATGTGTTAGAAGGTGTGGGTTGTTACCAGGCAAACACAAGATACAGCTGAAGGAAAATCCTCAAACAGTCATACATCCAGCCAGGAAGGTACCAGTAGCCCTCCAAGAAAGGTTGAGATCTGAATTGCAAAAGGAATAATAAGAGAAATAGAAGAGCCAACAGAGTGGGTAAATGCTCTGGTAATTGTAGAAAAGAAAAACGGATATCTCAGACTTAGAATCAAGAGATTTAGATAAGTGAGCACTACAAACTGCTAACAAAGACTGACATAACAAGCGCAATGACAGGTGCACATTATTTCTCTAAACTCGATGTATCGTCAGGTGTCTACCAAATCGTCCTGGATGAAGAAAGTGCTAAGCTTCAATACAACATTTGTGCAGCACTGTTCCTTCCCTTACCTTTTGCTATCTGTTTGGCGTCAGAGGTATTTCAGTGCAACAGCTGTTTGATGGGATGGAAGGTGTGGGAGTATTCCTGGACGACATAATAATATGGGGGGAAATAGAAAAAGAGCATGACAGAAAACTCTGTGATGTGTTAAAACAAGCACAAAAGTCAGGACTGAAAAACAGACAAAAGTGTGAGTTTGGAGTGACAGAGATCACTTACCTTGGAGATAAGCAATCCGCGGCAGGAATACAGCCAGACCTGGAAAACCTGTGAGCTGTAGTTGACATGCCAGCGCCTAAAGACCCAAAACAAGTTACAGAGAGCACTGGGGTTAATCAATAACATGAGTAAATACTACAAAGCTTTCCGCCAAACCAAAGCAATGCGTAAAGGGAGGTTCGGAAAAAGACAAGGAATGGAACGGAGCAACAGCAATGCCAAGAATGGGACGTACTTAAGATCAGCCTCACAAAAAAGCCGGTGCTTAAATTTAATGACCAAGACGAAACCAGTCAAAGTGTGCCACGCTGGGCCAAAGATGGACTTGGACCGTCTGTTATACTCCAAAAACAGGGAAATGGGGTTTCCCATAGCGAACATCAACCCACATGGACAGCAGCAGAGAGAAATTAAACACAGATCGAAAAAGAGACATCGGTGTAGTTTTCGGCCTGTGAGATAGGTTTCAGAATGAGTATGACGGGAAGTGATTGTAGAGACTGACACAAACCTCTGACGGGCGATTAAGAAGGCCACGATGAACAACCGTGTCCACGCGGAATTCCGTTGCGCTCTCAGACAGTACCATAGCGTTTCGTAACTCAGGTAAACTATGTAGTGGTCGATGCCCTTGCCGAGCCAGCCGGTCACATCGGTAATAAAAGAAAAAAAAAAAA
>JAOTNS010001675.1:0-98368 GCA_028476615.1 Culter alburnus
GGTACATTTTTTTGTCTTCAATCCAAACTTGGTTCTCCAGCCAACAAAGTTTAAATCCCATCTGGTTAGAGCGATTCCCATAATGTTTATGCATTAGGTCAGTAACGGAGAGTAGGCGGTCTTTTGTGGCTGTTCAAACACATTTGACCACAAGAGTGTTTACACAAAGAAAGCAATCCAGTCTAATGCGTTTTCGACTACCTCTGGAAGTGGACAAGCTCAAAACGTTTTAGACCCCATTTACAGCTGTATTTATCATCATCCACTTGTGATCCAATCAATCAAAACACATCTCTAGGTGTAAACAGGGCCTTAGTCGATTTAGAAATTCTGCTCTGAATGTTTTTCTAAAGTCTAAAAAAAATACATCTGGGAAAAAGATCCAGATTTTAAAAAAAAGAAGAAAATAAATGAATAAAATAAATGAAAATGAAGGTAGCTCTATACTGATGTGTAAAGGCTTTATTTTCTGTAAAGTTGTTGTCTGCACATTGATTTAAATTAAAATATATGTTATAAAATATATGTCAAAGATTTAATATTTTTAGCTAATATAACTTATTTTAATACTTTCATCATTACATCTCACATAGCTCTAAGAGAGTAGCAGCACTTCTAGTAGTTGACATAAAACATGCAGACAGCTCTTTTTTCAACCCCCCTAACTTCTCCAGATGTTCTTTATGATAAAGCTTGCTGTTTACTGTTTGTTGTTCAATGTTTCCCTCTTCTCTCTACATTTTAGGTCAATGCACTTCAGAAAACACGCAGTTGTGAGATACGTGTCTCACTGGCCTTATGACTGACGCATATGACACTGCAGATCAAGCTGTCAATGTACTTTCTTCTGATTACTTTGTCTGCTGCACTGGAGAACAAACAATATGGTAAAATAAGGCAGAGCACCAGAGGTCACAGTCAATAATTGATAGCTCTGTTAATGAATGGCCATATGAAACATACAAACATTCTGAGTACGCTCTTCTAGGAGTGAATATTTCACAAGTTATATAACAGATTATTAAAAAAAGAAAAGAAAAAAAATACTTGACCACAAAATAACTTTATTAAAGTTAATGCAATAATTTATTAATACTTATTTAATAAAAAGAAAATAAATGTTTTAAAGTAATGAATTATTTCCTTATAGTTTAGATTATAGATTATAGTTTTGCCATAGGGTTTTGTTAACCAGATGAAGAATTAGGTCTACATATAAATCCGTGGATTCAATATTTATAAAAATTACAGCACACACACACACACACACACACACACTGGTTTCCATGTTTTATGGGGACTTTCCATAGACATAATGATTTTTATACTGTACAAACTGTATATTCCATCCCCTAACCCTAAACCTACCCATCACAGAAAACTTTTGTATGGTTTATGAGCTGTTTTCCTCATGAGGACCAAAATATGTTCCCATGGGCAAAAATTATTACTATCCTCATGGGGACATTAAGGACTACCAGGTACACACACGCACACACACACACACACATACAGGGGTTGGACAATGAAACTGAAACACTGGCCACTGGCCAGTAGTGTTTCACGCATATATGTGTAGCTTGGTGGCCAATCTTCACTGGTTTTACGTTCCATCAGTAAGAGCAGAGTGCGAAGGTTGAATTAGCAGAGCAATAGCACAGCTGTACATAAAATATTGCAATCCACACAATATAATGGGAGACATATCGGAGTTCAAAAGAGGACAAATTGTTGGTGTGTGTCTCGCTATAGCTCATATACCCTGCAAACAAGCCTCCTTTACAGGCCTTCCTATAGGGCTGCCAGCGCAAAATGTTGGCCCCTTAGCACTGGCCCTGCACGGGCAGCCCTCACTTAGACTCCAGGAAGCCTTAGCGCTGTTATTTTGAAAATAATAAAGTTTGAAGTCACCATTATTGAGGTAAGCACTTGCTTTAGTTGGGCTCTTGACCCTTGTCTTCATAACTTTAATGTTTTTTTCTGGTTGCTGTAACTGTGAGTTTCTGAACCTCAACAATGGTGACAATCAACAAAATATTTAGATCAACTCTGAACATCACAACACCAGCCACTGAAGTCACTGGACAAAGTGCACTGCAGCTAAACTCTGCAGGACAATAGCCCTCAAGGATCAGCGTTCCTCACCCCTGGTCTACATGATCCCGTCTGAATAATGCAAATGTGCTTCAGATACACAGCTACACAGCTACAACAGCCAGAGACAGTGGCGGAGCCAGGTTTTTTTCATAGGGGTGGCCAGGCAGGGGCCAGCAACCAGTCTGGGGTTGAGTCTGAGTCTGACTATAATGTAGGCTACTGGACTGTAGCCTATACTTAATGTATTTGAGATGCATTAGATCATGGAATGCTGAGTGAATTTTACCTGTTTTTTTTTTTTTTTAATCATTCCTCACTTTTTTTTATTAATAAAGGGGCTCACACTAAAGCTAAATTTCAACTTGTTCAGTCAGATCTGGTTCTCAAAACCCCCAATAGGTTGTTCTCCATTGTTGCATCTCCATGGATGAGACATGCAGATAACTACATACTGTAGTTCAAAGATTATTCAACCTTCATTGAATTTTATGTATAATCAATGAACTTTAACAATTCTGAGTTTGTCTGTTTCAAAAACTAACCAAAAAAGTAAACACTAAATGTTTAACTTTTTATATTGTCAAAATAAATAATTGCAACAGTTCTATGTTACCTAAATTAAACTCAGTACAATGGGGAAAAAAAGTGTTCTCTTTTGAATTCCCATTTGCTGATGCGGAAGTTGAAGTCAACAGCACATAAATGCCCGAATGTAAAATTAATTATTTTGCATTTAAATGTGATACATTTTTGTTTGTACTTTATAAATGAATTCTCATATTTATGCATTAAAAAATGACATATCAGTTTGTGCCTCATATTGTGATCTCACATAGCAGACCAGAGACGTGACACACACACACACACATATATATATATATATATATATATATATGTGTGTGTGTGTGTGTGTTATATGCACAGTTGCACAGTTTTTTGTTATTTCATGACTTAATAGACGACAGAACTACGACGTTGCATGCTCGTAGTTTCTTTTGTGCTTTATTTATAGTGAGTATTATACAGCGCGCCGTATTTGACTTGCGCCTGGCGCTGAGGCAAAGTTGTAGTGCGCATCTGAAAAATCTTTTTGTGGTCTTAAAGAGGCTGTTCTGCGTTTAAATAAACACAATTCTTGTCAACAAAAAAAGTAGACAGAAACAGCAGTTGTGAGCAGGGTGGCCCTTGGCCAGAGAAACATTCAAGAGCCCAACTAATTTTGCCAGTTAATTGCTTACCTCAATAATGGTGACTAAAAACTTTATTATTTTCAATAAAACAGTGCTATGGTCTTCTGGAGGCTAAGTGAGGGCTGCCCGTGCAGGGCCAGCCCTAAGGGGCCAACGTTTTGCCAATAAGCAAATTTACAGGGGCCCTGCGCTGGCAGCCCTAAGTGGACCCGTAGCGGACCAGTGCAGGCTTGTTTGCAGGGATGTGACCAGGACAGCAAGCCTTTGTGGTGTATGTTAGAGCCACGATATTCAGAGTAATGTCGGCATACCACCAAGCAGGATGAACCACATCCAACAGGAGTAACTATGCAAGAGGAAGCTGTCTGAAAGGGATGTGCAACAATGCAAATCTTGGTTTGATGAACCTAAGTGCAAAGTTGAACATTTCCCATGGTCTGCACAATCACCAAATCTAAATATTTTTGGGGCATTTTGGAGGAGCATGTCAGAAAACATTTTCCTTCACCAGCATCACATAGTGTCCTGCACTCCTCTGGAAGAGGAATAGCTCAAAATCCCTTTGGCCACTCTGCAGGACTTGTATCTGTCATTCCCAAGACAAACTATGCTGTATTGGCCGCAAAAGGAGGCCCTACTCCATAAAAATTGTTTTAGTTTCATTGTCCAACCCCTGTGTGTGTGTATATATATATATATCTCAATAATTTTGCAATAGCAATGGCTATCCAGTCACAAATAGTGATTTTTTAACACTTCAAGTTACAGCTATCCCAGCTATAACAGAATTTTGTTATAAGAACATTCTCCAAATATTCAGTGTCGGTTCTGGGAACGTAAAAAATGTCCAGTTTTCTTGACGTCAGAGGAACATGTTTTAAATGTTATGATGTTCCTCAAACGTTCTTTCAACTTAATTTTGATTTAAAATTCAACATTCTAGGAACATTGATTTGTAACATTCCAAGAACATAAATTGTCCAGTTTTCTTATTGTTAGTAGAATGTTATTTAAAGGTTAGTATGACGTTCCTGAACCATTCTTTCAATCATTCAAACACCTGCTGTGAACGAGCACTGAAAGAAAGAGAAATAAGAACACAAACTACAACTTTCTTCAGCCACAGCCTTAGATGAACTGAAGATAAAAGACATTAAATCTCTGAAGGTCTGATTAAACAACTCCACAAACAGCATTACCAGCTTCACCTTTTACTAACTAGACTCACTTCATTTCTCACACATCTACAGAAGTTCTTATTGAGAATTAACAGAGGTTTAGATGTTGATGTCTTATTGAAAATGTTTCTTTTGAGGTCACTATCATGGAGATCAGTGTTTGCTTTAGATGGGCTCTTGTCTTTTGTTGAGTTGCTTGTTTATCAGCAATTGCAGATTTTTCAGAAAACTTTTCTGCATTAATAAAACAGATCAACATGTCTGTGTTAGAATGGCATGAATAAATTATGCAGCTGAATTATTTTTTAGATTGTCACCATTGTTGAGGTTTGTATGATTGATGTCTAAGTGTGTCATATATAACTCTTAAATAGTTTTGGACAATCTTACACAAATCACTCCAGTGTTCCAAATGATTTTTATCAGTTAGCTTTATTACTTTCCTCTCAAATAATGTTTCAAGCCCAAAAATAAACAAAACTACAGAGAAAACAGTTGTTTAAACCAATACCATAGTTATTTGACCATTAAAACATACAGAAACATTTTCCAAAAATGCCTGCAATTGCTGAAAAGCAAACAATTTAACAAAAGAGTCAAGGGTCAAGAGCCCAACTAAAGCAAATGCTGATCACCATGACGGTGACCAAGACATCAACATCTAAACCTTGTTAATTCTTAATAAGAAGTTCCGTAGACGTGAGACAGATATAAAGTCACAGCAGGTGTTCGGAATGTTTAAAAGAATGTTTCAGGAACATCATATCATTCCTGGAATGTTGAATTTTAAATCAAAATTAAGTTGAAAGAACGTTCGAGGAACATCATAGCTTTAAAACACTTTCCTCTAATGTCAAGAAAACTGGACATTTTTTACGTTCCCAGAACCAACACTGAATATTTGGAGAACGTTCTTATAGCAAAATCGTGTTAGCTGGGTAACTTGACTTGTTTTGTTTGGATTGTTTGGTTAATTGCTGTAATGATGCTTTGTGTTCATATAGCATGAAATTAAGCCATCCTATGGGAAAACAAATCCCATTCCTTTGTCATGAAGCAAATCTTCAGCAATATAAAAGTGGACTACCCATCTCTGATCATCTTTTAATTTCTCTTCCAACAGAGGCAGTGTGGTGAGTGAACAAGCGTGTGAAGTTTATTTTGTGAATAGAAATCAGATCAGATGCAGATTATTCAATTAATCACACATTCGATTAGATTGCATTGTACGATTACCTGCAGTTGTTTTATATCGTTTTCATTTTCCACATTCTAAACTAAATCAGTGTGACTTTGCAAACTTCCTTTCAGCCTTTGTAACATCAGCAGTGTTGCAAAACGCTCGAAAACATGCAGAATCTGACAGAACTCCCAGGCAACACGACATCCAGCAATAACCTCTCCGTCATTGTGAAGGTGTGTGTGGTGATCCCACTCTTCATTGCCTTCCTGTTCTTCATCCTCCTGACATTGTACACCTTTGCATCTCACAGGCAGTTCTTTGACAGCTCCCGTTATATCCTCTTCACCTACATGCTGATGAACGACACCCTGCAGCTGCTCTCCTCCGTATCCCTCTTCTTGCTAGCAATGGGCGGGGTGCAGTTTGCAGTCGTCTACTGTGCTCCACTGCTGTTTGTGTCCACTGCTACCTTCCTAAACACCCCACTCATCCTTTCCACCATGTCACTGGAGCGCTACGTGGCCATTTTCTACCCGCTTCACCGTCCTGCCATCTGGAGACCGGAATGGATTTGGATCATCATATTAAGTCTGTGGATCATCAGCTGCATCCTGCCCACTGTCGACTTTGTCTTGATGCGGCTCAAGCCGGGTGTAGATATCCATTCGACCCCTGTGCTCTGCAAGACCACTGTGCTCAGTGCTTCTCCTATTCAAGCTCTGTTCAAAGTGAGCCTCAATGGGATCTTCTTCGCAGTGGTCGCTGTGGTCATCCTCTTTACGTACATTCGGATCCTGCTGGAGACCCGTCAGATGCGGCAGGACCGAGTGTCAGTAAGCAAGGCTCTGCACACAGTGCTGCTTCATGGGCTCCAGTTGCTCCTCAGCGTGATGGCTTTCTCACAACCTATCGCAGAACTCTTACTTGTCCAGCGTGTCAGCTTGTCTCAAGCAGATATGTCTTTTATCTACTATTTCTGCTTCATTCTGCTTCCTCGCTTTCTGAGCCCGCTCATTTACGGCCTTAGAGACGAGAGCCTTAGAAGCTATATGAAGAAAGCCATGCCTTGTTTTGGTGCACGCATTGACCCACATAAAGAAGTCAAAATGACTAAATAAGATTGCAAGAACAATGGGTTTGCTTGTTATTGCTTTTGTAAGAGTGAAAGATAGAACTGTCATTGTGCATTCTGTTTTATATTTGACACGTACACCATCAAAAACCAAAGTTTAATATTTCGCCACCTTGGAATTATAAGGTTCTATCTGCATTCTGAGCCGTTTTGAGATATTGAGCTTCAAAGTTTTTGCATTCCATACTCCTTTGTAGATAGAACCTTTTTTTCTAAAAAAAAAAAAAAAAAGTAGCAAAATGCATACAACTTAAAAAACAACATCACATAATGTCAATAAGTTTTCACAAAATAATAATATGTGAATAACTCAATTTTGACAAAAATGTCAGATAGAACCTTATAATTCCAAGGTGTCGATTTTAAGATTTGATGCATAAACATATTTTAAAAAATGTCTAAAAATATAATCTGTTAAACCAATGTTTGCTCACTAACAGACCATTTCAAATGTATTTTTTTTCTCCACAGAGATGAGAATAATTATATTAGGATCTTGAGGTCATATTTCAAAGATTTTCCCTCTTTAACTGATGAACATTGTTTTCTATAAATGCAGGTTGAAAATCTTTTAATGAAAAGATATTGAATTCTATGAAATTATGTAATTCAGAATTACATTTATAATAAAAATAAATAAATAAATAAATAAATAATAATGGAACAAAATATGTGGGCTTACAATTGCACTAATTTTTAAAAGTTTGGGGTCGGTAAGATTTTTTAATGTTTTTGAAAGAAGTGTCTTATGCTCACCAAAACTGCATTTATTTGGTCAAAAATACAGTACAAACAGTTATATTGTGATATTTGTGATATTATATTTTTGTTTTATTTTAATATATTTTAAATTGTGTGAATTTTTTAGCAGACTTTACTCCAGTTTTAGTGTCACATGATCCTTCAGAAGTGATTATAATATGCTGATTTGCTGCTCAAGAAATATTTATTAATATTTTTAATGTTGGAAACAGTTTTACTGCTTAATATTTTTGTGGAAACAGTGATAATGTGTTCCAGGAATCTTTGATTAATAGAAAGTTCAAAAGAAAGGCATTTATTTCAAATAGAAATCCGTTGTAACATTATAAATGTCTGTACTAAATGTCAATTTCAATAATTTCCTTAAAAAAAAAAATCACACTGACCCCCAAATTATGAAAGGTAGTGTATAGTGTATATAATCTACAAATATATGTGTGTGAAAAAATGTGTACACAGTCTGGTGAAAACGTTTGGGCGATATTTTAAATTTCCTTATCTATGAAGATATGGAGGCTGTTTTATTCATACAAACTTATATGAGTAAAAATAATTCTGACCATTTATGATGCTCAATGTTGTTTAACATGCAGTTTTTTTTTTTTTTAAAACAACAACCATTAACCACTCTTGTCTTTTTAAAAAATGAAAAATTTAAACGGACAACCTACTTTGAATTTTGAGAATAATATCTACATTTTCTGTAAAATGTATCCTACATATTTTTTATTTATCCTATACATACACAACGTCTTATATATGAGATTATAATTAGCACATCCCATATCATAGTGCATAGCAAATAGTTGTCACAATCACGCCAGGCTCTTCCACACTCTACAGAATTACAGTCCCCGGAATTCTAATGACACACACGTCACTCATCACAGCTCATCACTATACTCAGCACTCAGCACAGGATTCATGAAGTTAGTTATATTCTGGTCTCGTCTGCTTCCCAGTGTGGTGTTGTCATCTTCGTCCAACCTGCAAAAGATAAGACTGTATTACTTCCCATCACATTATTCTGAAATCATCTGCCAACCCTGACAGCAACATAGTGTCGGCCAAGATCCGGCCCACATCTGGTCCGCGTGTAATCCACATGTATCAGATGTGGGCCAGATCTGAGCCACACTATGTTGCTGTCTGACCTGCTATTGTGTCTGTTCCTGCCGTTCCTACAATAAACTTACCATTTGTTGATTTTACATGTTATCATCTTTGTGTCTGTGCCATACCTTGACAATAGTATGCAAAAAGCACAACATTTCTGCAGTTTACATCCATGCATGCTTTTCAGCCCAACTATTGGCTTGACATTAACTTTTTTGCTCACCAGCCACTATGGCTTTCCAAAGTTACTAGCCACTCAGCATTTTCACTGGCCATAATTTTGACATCAATACCATGGGGAAAAACTGCCATATAGATATTTGTAATATCTTATAATTTGGCAGCAGGTATATTAGGCTGCTGTCACTTTAAGACCTGGCCCATTATAATGTTACACATGTTTTCTTTCTCAACTGTAGCTTTTACATTCACTTAAAACATAACTGACTGTATTTATGGAATTTTGACATCATTTTGTGTGTATTTGACTGTTTAAACACAAATAAGCAGCGAAAAAAAAACTCAATTGGTACTGAGAGGCAGCTTTATGTGCGCGCACTTTGAGTGTGAGCACAAAATCTGCAGAAATTAATATATTTATACACCATCAATATTCATCCAGAGCAAATGAGACGAGTGAGTGAGGGGAGGCGGGTTTGTGTGTCAACTCTCTTTCGGAGAGATGAGAGAGCGAGAAAGCGCAGCTGGAATTGTGTTTCTATTCTGAGGAAAATGAGATCGGAAGTGTTTCAGATATTTCATTGACAACATTTTTTTGACAACATTACATTGCACTTAATTCATTATTTCATATGCCTTTTTAAAAGACTACAATTGAAAAATGTATATTATATATAAAATTCAACCAGCCAAAGTGGCTAGTAGGAGTGATGTGTTACACACCACTGCTAAAATACAACCACATTTGGTGGGTGTTAATGTCAAGCCCTGCCTATAATAACCCCTTGTTTGTGACTGTTATCTTTTGACATTTACAGTATGGAAGTAGAATAAACCTGCCATAGCAGTTTTTAAAATGTCTGAAAAACTAAAAGATAAATGATAATAATTTTATGAAAATAAATTATGCTAGAATCTAATGCACGCATGCAAATATGCAACAAGGGTGTCTGTGGTGTTAACAAGCAATTACTGATGTGAATATCCCTTGCTACGTTCTGAAATGTATGCGCTATCACGCAAAGTACATACTTTTAGTGTGCAGTGTAATATGCAGCCAGTATGTACTGATTAGTAGTTCCAGTATATATCTATCTGTATATGTTTTCTGTGCTTTAAATTTAAATCCGTCTGTGTATACTCGATTAAACATAAACTCCTTTATGACAACTTTGGGAAACATAGTAATTACCTGCATGACTTTCTTAGGGAAAAGTAAACAGCAAGTAAATCATGCATAAACAAAACATATGCAAATAAAGTAATTAATAATAATAATAATAATAAAAAACAAAATAAAAAATAAAGAATTATTTATTTGTTTATTTAAAAAATTATGATATGACAGTGCAATGCAGAGTGCAAATGTTTATTGACCGCACACACAAAATAATAATAGTTTGTGCTTATTAGAAGTGTTATGACAGTTAGATTGTCTCCCTTGGGTCTAATTAGAGCACAGAGTCATGAAATAAACATGTGTTTTCATCATGCTTTGGGTTAATTGACAAAGGTAACAAGCAACAATGAGTAGTCTCATGTTACATCAGTCCTTGGTGGCCATTTCTGTACAAGATGCTCTTCCAAACAACAAAATTGCCTCTGCTGAGCATAATTAACTTCAGAAGATGAACTATGAAGACTTCATTAACTTTGTTTATTAACTTTATTAGATATAATGCCCTGCTAATACTGTATTTAATAACCAGCCCTGACCATTTAACCTTATTATTCCAGCAAGCCATGACCATTTCAGGTCATTATATCAAGGCAGGACTAGTAATGACACATTTTAAAATAAAATGAAGTGACAAACATCAAACATTCTCACGCTCAACCATAAGCTTCTTCTCCTGAACATTAATTTACATTTGGACGCATTAAGATTCAACACATAGCCTGTATGAGTGTTATGCTGTAATAAGGCTCAACTGTATTTGCCACAACATTGCCACAACATGTCTAATCAGAGATTTGCATAGTTCTTAATAATGATAAGCATTTCGCTTCTGCTCATTCCTTTTCTAAACTTGCTCAGCGTTTCACAAAAACCTAGGGTAGGCCTAAGGCATGATTCCTTATGGACATACAACAATGACATACCCAAGTAATTATAGGCTATTATATCTCTAAACAATGGACAAAAACCCACTATAGCCTACTAAAAGAATGGACAGAGTCCACGGATATGCACAGACTTAACAACAATACGAAATCAATGCAAATTCTGAAAAAGCAATAACATTGTGTCCTAACCAGTGAGAATATGCATGTTAATAAGAGTTTTTTTGTACTAACCAGCCACAATGGCAATATGCGACGATTATATTGTAAAAAAAAAAAAAAAAAAATTAATTCTATTTCTGTGGCTTTGCGACTGGAACAACAAAGCATGACAATAACAATCTCAGGTTCTGATTATGTGCTTTAATGTAAAAAGAATTTAATGTGAGTTTGAATATTTTTCATGATCTTTATAGTGTACTGAAAGCAGCAATGGATAATTCACCTCAGATCTTGAAAATAAATTACAGGAAAAAACCATGTTCAAACTGTCAACTCAAAGTGTAGGCTATTCTATGATTCATGTTTTTAATAACGTTAAAATGGTGTAAGATTTATGAATTTGATACTTATCCATTTCATTGCGAATGCAGTGCTCTTGCAGAGAGAGAGCCCGCCCACATGCTGTTTTGATTGGCTGTGATTTTTTATTGATTTTGTCGTGTCTCCAGTCGAGTCTGGTTACAGATAAATTGCTTGCCTCTGGAAATTTTATCACATTGCATCTGGTTAGGAGGACAGTGTTAGGCTGTTTAAATTTGCTTTTCAAATCTGCAGTTTCTGCCAAAGGCCAACTCAAACAACAGAACTAAGGAGCAGCATGATGAGCTCAGCTGTTTATTTCCCCTGTTTTGTCTGAATGCCAGGGTATGGCAGATATGTAAAATCTGCCCCTGAACTCAGTGTCCCGGCCAACATTTCAAGGTGGGGCTTGAGGTTTGGGCCCTAAATGGGTTTGTCCATGGGTTCCATGTCTGTATAATGTTGAGTGAGATAAGAAGAGAACAATTTTGTGATTTTCTTAGCATTTGGATTTTTGGTAATACTTTCAATTAAATTAGTTAACTTGAACTAACAATGAAAAATAATTCTAAAGCATTCATTAATCTCAGGGTACGTTTACCCAACAACGATGTAATAACGGAAAAGTTTTTCCTTTGCAATTTTCAAAACATTCCCCATTGTACTATATAGGCCAGTAGTTGTTGAGGTAAAAACAAACAAAAAAAAACTACGCGCTTATGAACACGTACGTATGCACGTGACATCTCACTTTTCTCAAATTTGCATTTTTGTAGTTGCACTTTGAAACCCATTTTCAAACGTTGAAAACAGTGTTGTGTAAACGGCCCCTCAGTTGATGTTAATTTCAACATTTACTAATACATTACTAAAATTAATAGATGTATCTGTTAACATTATTTAATGGACCACAGCTGACACAAACAGTTTTTTATTAACTAAGTACACTTTAAAAAAAAAAAAGTGCTATTGTCAGGGATCTGTGAGGGAGGACTCAAACGCAGGATGAGTTTTACAGGTTTATTGACAAGACTTGGAATATAGAGGGTGAGGAGGTGAACACAGTCCATACAGTAGGAAGGGGGTGAGGCACAAAGACAAGCACGCTGAGGGAACGGCCACTGAGAACAGCCCAGTTAGTAAGCAGGCCGGTGAGCATTGGCAGGTGTGCAGTATGAGGCCCAAAGATGTAGCGGGAGCCAGACAGGATCAAACAGCATAAGTAGTTAGAACCATCAGATACGATCAGGCACTGAACCGGTCTTGCTGCTTGGCGGGGAGAAAGAGCAGCCACAGGGATCCTCAGTCTGTAGCACAGGACAGGGGGAGACCAGAGACACTACCAGGACTAGACAAGACAGGTGGTTAGAAGGTCTGGAACAAAATGGATACGAGAATCTCCTACACAAACGCTATGAGCTTAGGTGAACAAAAGACTAGAGTACAGGCACGAAGCTTAACAAACTGGCAAAGACATGAGGGAAAGAGTGCACAATATAAAGGAGGCAAAGAACACGAGGAACAGGTGACAACACTTAGACTAACGAGGACTCAACAAGAAAGGGAGCAGGGAACATAGGGAACAGGTGAGAACACTAATAACAAACAAGGACTGAACAATGACTAGACCAGAGGGCGTGGTGACAACAAACAAGGAGGAGGGAACAGAGGAGCACATGGCAAACACAAACACAGACAAAGCCATGTGCTCAGACACAACATAAACAAGGACACATTAAACAAAGACAAAACAGACAAGGCTGTCAGGGCAGACAGCTATATACAGTATCTCACAAAGTGAGTACACCCTCACATTTCAGCAATCATTTTATTATATCTTCTCAAGGGACAATGCTATAGAAATGAAAATTGGATATACTTTAAAGTAGACAATGTGCTGCTTTTATAGCAGTATAGATTTACTGTCCTCTAAAAAGAACTCAACATGATACAGCCATTATTGTCTAAATAACTGGCAACAAAAGTGAGTACACCCTAAATGAACATGTCAAAACTGTGTCCAAAGTGTCAATATTTTGTGTGAGCACCATTGTCATCTATCACTGCCTTAATCCTCCTGGGCATGGAATTCTCCAGAGCTGCACAGGTTGTTGCTGGGATCCTCTTCCACTCCTCCATAATGACATCACGGAGATGCTGGATGTTAGACACATGGCGTTTCTCCACCTTCCGCTTGAGGATGCCCCACAGATGCTCAATAGGGTTCAGGTCTGGAGACATACTTGGCCACTCCATCACCTTCAGCTTCCTCAGCAAGGCAGTTTTCATCTTGGTGGTGTGTTTGGGGTCATTATCTTGCCGTTCGGCCCAGTTTTTGCAGGAAGGGCATCATGTTCTGCTTCAGAATGTCACAGTACATGTTGGAATCAATGTTTCCCTCAATGAAGCGCAGCTCCCCAGTACCAGCAACAATCACGCAGTCCCAGACCATGATGCTACCACCACCATGCTTGACTGTAGGGAAGATGGTACTCCTCACCTGGGCATCACCACACATGTTTTACAACATCTGAGTCAAACAAGTTTATCTTTGTCTCAGACCACAGGACACGGTTCCAGTAATTCATGCTCTTGGACAGGTTGTCTTCAGCAAACTGTTTGCGGACTTTCTTGTGAGCCACCTTCAGAAGAGGCTTCCTTCTGGGACGACGGCCATGCAAACCGACTTGTTGCAGTGTGCAGCGTATGGTCTGAGCACTGAAGCTGACCTCCCACTTCTGCAACCTCTAAAGCAATGCTGGCAGCAGTCATGCATCTGTTTTTTGAAGCCAGCTTCTGCACCTGACGCACAGCACGAGGACTCAACTTCTTTGATCGACCCTTGCCAGGCCTGTTCTGAGTGGAACCCGTCTTGGAAAACCTCTCTCTATGACCCTGGCCACTGTACTGTAACTCAGTTTCATGGTGTTACCGATCTCCTAGCCTAGGCCATCTTTGTGGAACGCAACAATTCTAATTCTCAGATCCTCAGGGAGTTCTTTGCCATGAGGTGCCATGTTGAACATCCAGTGATCAGTATGAGAGAATTGTACTCAAAGCACCAAATTTTAACTGCTCCAATACAAGATACACACATTTGTATGGTCCCATCAAGCAGACAAAGAATGAACATGATGAATAGGACATGAAGCTTTGCATGGTTAAACGACATACAACTGTTATCACTCAGGGTGTACTCACTTTTGTTGCCAGCTATTTTGATAGTAATGGCTGTATATTGAGTTATTTTCAGAGGACAGTAAATCTATACTGCTATACAAGCACATTGACTACTCTAAAACATTTCTATAGTATTGTCCCTTGAGAAGATATACTAAAATGGTTGCTGAAATGTGAGAGGTGTACTCACTTTTGTGAGATACTGTAGCACTAAAAGTGGATCTTGGCTCGTAATCATAGGGGAACCACTTTTGGTGCTATGTAATACCTTTAAAGGTGCTCTACAACACCTTTGTCAAATGGTGCTATAGAACCCATAAGAGGTGCCATATTGCATTTTATTTCTTAAACAAAAATGGTGCTAAACAGCACCAACAGTGGTTCTTTGGCTCATAAAGAACCTTTAAAAGAGCTTAATAGGTTCTTTGTACGGCAGTGGTGCTATATAGCACCTTAACCACCCCAAAGAACCACTGAAGAACCGCTGAAGAACCATACAGGGGTTTACCAGGTTCTGTATAAGGTAGCGGTGCTATATAGCACCTCAGTCATCTCAAAGAACCGGTGAAGAACCGCTAAAGAACCACTGAAGCACCAAGATTTGGTGCTATACAGCATTTAAAGTGGTTCCCCTATGATTATGAACCAAAGAAGCACTTTTAGTACTACAGTATATAGCACCATTTTTTTTTAGAGTGTATAACAAGGATTACAATAAATATAACAAATTAATTGCTCATTGTTCATTCATTTAAGTTAACGAATTAACTAACGTTAACTAATGGGACCTTACTGTAAAGTGTTACCACATATTTGCTGACGTTGAGGTGAGGTGACGTTTAACAAATTATATTTGTTATTGGGTGTTTTGACAACTGGATTAAAAATAGCTAACTGGGTGTTGTCAATTTGAATTCCTGAGTGAAATCCGCATAGACTATAAAACATGGTAATCATCTCCTTTCATTTTAGACCTTTCTTGGACTTCATTATATATTGATTTCTTATTCTCATTGTAGCCTATTGACTCTTCATTGAAAGGTGTTTATTTCTTTGTTGACATATACTGTGGTAGGCTACTTTTATGTCTTTGTTTTTCTTTTTAACATAACTTGTCATTTATAATTCTCTCTCTCTTTGTTATCAATTACATTGATAACAGTGAATTTGAAACAATGGTACAAAACTACTCATCAAATGACTCTAGCAAAGGCTTCTCAATTCCAAGAGGCAGAGAAAAAATCATTATAGCGTGTACACTGTCTGCATGCTTCCTGTATGTGAATAGTGTATTAATATTTACGTTTTTTAAAAAGGACTATTTTCGCACCAAAATGCGTTACATATTTTTTATTCACACCTTGCTTTGTGATTGGCTGTTTCTGTTTATAACCAATATTTGCTTGATCCTAATCTTTCTCAATGCAACAATGCCGATAGGAATATGTCTTGTCATTTGCCACATTATGGAAGTGCTGAGCTATGCTACTCCACTCACTCTCACAGCTATGAGTCTAGAGCGCTACGCGGCCATCTGTATGCCCCTGCGACACTCTCAAATCTGTAGTCTGTCCAGAACGATCCACAGCATTCTCATCATCCATGTTATCTGCTCCATAGAGCCCACTATGATCTTTTTCATCTTCATTGCCTCGGTTCCACTTCACATTATGAAAAAAGCACTTTGCCAAGTGGAAGTGCTTATTGTTCACACGTGGCAGGGTCAGCTGAGGTCAGTTTTCACACAGATATTCTTCATGATGATTTTTTGCACCATTTTGTTTTCTTATGTCAAAATCATGCGTGTTGCAAAAATGGCAAGCTCTGGTAATGGTAAATCAGCTGTAAGAGGCTTAAAAACTGTGGTATTACATGGATTCCAGTTGTTGCCTTCAATCATTCAGCTGTGGTGTCCGGTTTGTAGAGCAGGCCCTCTTAAATGTTGATATTTACATATATATGGAGGTCAGATATTTTAATTATGTTGTGTTTATGCTGGTCCCACGGTGCTTCTGTCCACTTGTGTATGGATTGCGAGATGAAAAGTTTTTCATTGCTTTGAAATATTATGCATTCTGTGCAGTAAATAAGAAGATTTCACCTAAGATTTCATGATGCAAACTTCTGTTAAGGTGATCTGAACTGTGCTGACAAAATTCTGTAGGCCTACTAACATTTCAGACTTGCTGTATATTTACATGATATTAAAGCAAAATATATGTGTATATGTGCTTTTTAAAATGAAATTTCAATATTTTGTGTCTGAATGTAAAACAAAATAAAAATAAATATATAATTAAAGCAGGGTTCCTTAAATCCGGGCCTGGAGGGCCACTACCCTGCTGAGTTTAGTTTCATCCCTAATCAAACACACCTGAACAAGCTAATCAAGGTCTTCAGAGGTACTAGAAAATTGCAGGCAAGTGAGTTTGATTGGGGTTTGAGCTAAACTATGCAGGACAGTGGCCCTCCAGGGCTGGATTTGAGGAACCCTGAATTAAAGGATCAAAGGCTGTACACTGCATATTGTTTGTGGTATGTATGTTGGTATTAAATAAAAAATAAAATTAGAACATCAAACTCGATATGTGTATTTTCCATGTTAAACACAGGCTTAGTATTAAAATCACTGGACAGTCTCTCTCTCTTTTTTTTACTAAAGCAAGATAGCACAACTAATAGCACCATCTTGTGACTGAAAACGGTTAGACATGTGACATTGTAATTACATAGTTTAGCTAACTAAAGCTAACACAAAATTCAGATCAATTAACACATCAAAACTCTTCTGTAAGCAAAAGATTTAGGCAAGACACAAAGTATTGTTAATTAAGTTATATTAAATTATATTTGCTTGAAGAATTTTTTAACATAATCTTGTACAAAGTAAAGCCAAGAACTATAGATGAAGACAATTTAATTTAATATTAAACTGTAAAATTGCAAAAAAAATTGTTCCTTAAGAGCTAATATTTTAAATGTGGAAACTAACCGACACTGTATTCACTACACACCAGTGGCGTGCAGTGGTGTTCTGAAATATGAGAAGGCAAACAATGTCCTCACAGTTTTTTATTTATTTTTAATTTTTAATTTTTTTATAACTCAAATGTAAATTAATGTCTGTAACCCTCTACGGTACGCAATATGATATCAATGAGGAAAAAAATATTTGTGGTGTTTTCCTGCTTAAAATCAGACACTATAACAATATCAATAAAGATTTTCATTAATTTTTTATTTATTTATTTTAAAAGTTCATTTAAAGTCTCATTTTATCAAAAACAAACTAAAATAGACTATGTTGCATGGAGGCAACACCGTACCATAGATGGTTAAACAATATATTTTATTTGTTTTTTTTTTTTATTATTATTTTCAGCTGTTATTTTTAATAGTCAACTTATTTTGGATCATCAGTCATGCTCAGTATGTAAACACTGTCAAAGACATGAAGATGTATCTTTAATTTCACCAAGCTGATTGCTCATTAAAAAAACCTGCAGTCATCATGTTTTCACGTCATTTCACGTTTGATTTTGATGTGACATAAAGCTAACTAAGTGGGTGAGCTGTTTACTTACTCTTTAATTAGTTTTTTCAATTAGTATTCCCATCATTTTGTTCATTAAGACTAAAAGTGCACGTAAACAAGAGGTGGGATTTATCGCACAAACCAATCATATCCAATCATAGCGTGATGCAGGCACTGCCTCCTCTCGCATGACTTTCCCCCCATTCATTCTCTTTTACACCCCACAAAACCCACCGCAAACTTAGGGGCTCTGTTGATTCTCTACACAGCAAAATCCCCAGAGTTAAATTAACTCTGCTCAGAGAACATATGGTCCCTCTCTACATAGAGTTAAAATAACACTGAAACAGAGTTAAAATTAATGAGATAACATGCTGTTTGTGGAGTTGTTTAATCAGATCTTGAGAGATTTATGTCTTTTATCTTCAGTTGATTTCATCTAAGGCTGTGGCTGAAGTCAGTTTGTAGTTCTTGTGTTTCTCTTCAGTGATTATGCTTGTTAACAGCAGGTGTTCATCACTAATGCTCAATCATAACTTAATCACTTAATTATCTCATTAACTTTAACTCTGCTTCAGTGTTACTTTAATACTATATAGAGAGGGACCATATGTAATCTGAGCAGAGTTGATTTAACTCTGGGGATTTTGCTGTGTATGAGCTCAAGGGAGGCACAAGAGACGCAGACTCCTGCTGTAACTTTACCTGCGGGTGTCGCTGTTGGACAGTGTTCCTTTAGAACAACGACTGACTTATACACTTTTTATTGTCACATTTTGTAATATTTGCGTTGTTTTATTTTTGTAATATGAATTATTTTGTCATCCTAATTTTTTGAAGAGGCACTGCCTCCCTTGCCTCCTCGGAGGAAACGACCCGATACACACAGTCTGCAAAGCAGTTCTCCACACCTCATATGAGTTACACTGTAAGTCAGTATAGCAATATTAACCCTTCACTGCACAATGACCCTCTAAAATGTTCCAGACATTCATAACACATTCAGTAACATGGGATACTGGTAAGAGTAGGGATATTTATGGCCTGTTCAGTGGACATTACACTTAGTTTTTGAGAAAGATGTTATCCTGGGTTGGAAGTTAGAGCAGCAAAAGCAGTGGAGCCGAGACTCACAGGCTTTAAAGCAGAAGTAGTACACCTTCTAAATGCAAGTTTGAAATGTTGCATTAAAAAAAAGATGTTAACATTAAGCATAGAGTAAAAATCCTATGCAGGAACAAGCAAAATGGCTAAGTTGCAGCAAATAACAGACCAGACCTAAACTCAGGGAGGATCAAAATGACTCAGTTTCCATCACAGGACACCTTGACTCCACATGTTTGTGACTCAATTTGTAACGGCCATTAAAGGGTTAGTTCACCCAAAAATGAAAATAATGTCATTTATTACTCACCCTCATGCTGTTCCACACCCGTAAGACCTTCATTAATCTTCCGAACACAAATTAAGATACTTTAGTTGAAATCCGATGACTCAGTGAGGCCTTCATAGCCAGCAATGACATTTCCTCTCTCAAGATCTATTAATGTACTAAAAACATATTTAAATCGGTTCATGTGAGTACAGTGGTTCAATATTAATATTATAAAGCAACGAGAATATTTTTAGTGAACCAAAAAAACAAAATAACGACTTATTTAGTGATGGCGATTTCAAAACACTGCTTCATGGCTTCGGAGCATAATGAATCAGCGTATCGAATCATGATTCAGATCGTGTGTCAAACCGCCAAACTGCTGAAATCACGTGACTTTGGCGCTCCGAACCGCTGATACGCTGATTCATAATGCTCCGAAGCTTCCTGAAGCAGTGTTTTGAAATCGGCCATCACTATATAAGTCGTTATTTTTTTTGGCGCACCAAAAATATTCTCGCGCTTTATAATATTAATACTGAACCACTGTACTCACATGAACTGATTTAAATATGTTTTTAGTACATTAATAGATCTTGAGAGAGGAAATGTCATTGCTCCTCACGGAGCCATCGGATTTCAACAAAAATATCTCAATTTGCATTCCAAAGATTAACGAAGGTCTTACGGGTGTGGCATGAGGGTGAGTAATAAATGACAGAATTTTCATTTTTGGGTGAACTAACCCTTTAAAACAGATTTCTGTTTTAATTTAATCATATAAAAGTTGTTTATAAAGTTTTCTCTATGATATTATTATATTTTTTGTCTAAAAAATATATATATTTAGAGAGATCACAGAACCGTTTTTTTTTTTTTAGAAAATCCTAATTCTGTCCTGTATCAGTCTGTACCTGACGTATTATTCAACCCACTCCCAGACAGCCCACCTCTCTCTCTCACGCGCGCGCGCGCACACACACACACACACACACACACACACGCGCAGGCATTATGCTGATGGCTCATCGTGGGCTGTGCGCGGTTTTTTCATGTCCTGCCTGAGAACATGAGCTATGAAGAGGAATTAAAAGCTGTGGAATAACACAGTCAGCGCATCATGTAAGACCGCTTAAACAATTTTCATAATCTCTCTTATAAGATGTCTTCATACTTTAGCCTCTTTATATATTTTTATACGTACTTAATATCTCTGACAAATCATTCGGTGAAATGTTCACTTCGATGATGAGCGTGAATGAAGCTGTTTCCGCAGAAAGACAACTAATCGATCATTTAAGAATATACATAGAACTGGAAATACAAAGACTTGACGATCTTAAAAGGTAAGAGAAAGCAATTTGATCATTTATATGGATGTATTAAAGTGGTGATTAGTTAATTAAGCAATCTAAATAGCCACAAAAAGATGGTCACGTTTAAAAACTTCCCACTTTGAAAGATATCAGTGGCACTTTGTCTGAAAATGTGGTTACTGTGGCAAATTTTATAAAGGATATTTCTATGGCATGTAAGCCATATTCTGTTCAGATATTGGCATTTTGGTTATACTTTATTTCACAGAACGTGCACTTACAGTGAAGAAAGTATGGGTAATATATCATGGGTAAAGGTTGGGTTTAGGGGTAGGTTCAGGGTTAGTATGTTACTAGTTATTATCTAGTTTTTTGTAGTTACTATAATAAGTACATATATATGTATGGGGAACAGGATTGTAAAATAAAGGGTAACACTAACAAAATGTGTTATTGCGTTTAAACTTTGAATGAAATATTAATCATTCTTTTACATTTTTTAGGTTCTTTTCAAGAGTCAAATCATTACACAGTGGGGTATACAATGAGCCATCAGCTACCATAGCTAATCCAATTATTGCGTTCAAACTGGTCAAAAGACTTAAGTCTGAATGGTTGAATGTTGTCCATAGCAATGAAGCTGAAGAAAACATCAAAGGTAATGCTGACCTACAAGAGGCATTTAAGAAAATCCTTGATCTACAGCTTAATTTTTTTTGACTGTTGGCTTGCTTGTGTCCCACTTAACTCTAACCCTTCACAACCCCCGTTTACTTTCCTTCAGCTCTCAGGGAGGGCTACAGGAGGATGGAAGGCAGCTTACCCAAGCTGGAGGACCTTCAGGGGGCAGCGCAGGGGCTGATGAGGCTTCAGGATGTGTATGATCTGCGTGTGGAGGGGCTTGTGCAAGGGCACTTCCAGCAAATCACAAATGGAAATGCTGTTGACGTTTATAAACCCCCTGTGTCTGATACACTCTCTGGGGATGATTGCTTCCTTGTTGGAAAGGTAAAACAATTTTATTTTATCTATTATTTTCAGTCTGCTTTTAAATATGTCTGCAAAACATAGTGTGGCTGTAAAGCTAATAATTTCTTATTTGTCACAAGCTTAATTCTTAGAGGGGTTGAGAAACGTTACTGCCCACACTCCTAAAGTTTGGAATGTATTGTGAATCTCTGGGAAAGCCTCTGGAAAAATGTGTTCAGAATGTGTTCCCACTTGAGCACACTTCCTGATGTAGATTCCATACGTCTCAATTTGTTTAGTAACTGGTGCCTCTTTTGTGGTTTATGCTCCTCTTTCTTTGTGCAGAAAAGCTCTGTTTTTTGTCTTCTTGTAATAAGCACCATCTGTTCTCTTCACAATCATCCATACAAGTATCAAGTGAAATGTGCTATGTTGCCAAAGATTGGCAACTTCTTTTAACATTCCTAAAGTAATGTATTAAATAACCAGTGACTAAATGGTTTTTGACAGAAATCCTTCTTTGCTGTTGTGTAAGAAGTATTCTGAGCCCAAGTGTCAAACATGTGGGATGTCATCATCTTTTTTGCTTTTTTCCCCCTCATGTCGTATTTGTGTTATGTTTCATCTGTGAGAGCTTTGTGTTGGTAGGTGGCCTATGATTTGGAAGATTACTACCATTCTGTGCAGTGGTTTGAGGAGGCAGTTCGTCTCTTTCGAGGAACAGAATGGAGTCCAGAAAATGAAGGCACATTTGAAGATGCCCTTGACCATTTAGCTTTCTCTCATTTCAAGGTATGGCACCTCTCACAAAATAGATATGAATTTAACTAAAACCCTGTGTACACCTGGTATTAAGATCCAATCTAAGGTGTACACGGGGTCCAACATATTTAGTCAGATCACATTTTGACCCCTTATTTACACTGCACAACTCTGTGGCGCATTATAGCTCCGGCAAGGTTTCGTTCCGTCCTCTACACAGTGCCAACTCACACCAGGAGCAATTCAGAAGCGACGCGGCTGGATTCATGAGACCACAAGATTTGCCTGTCCTCTGTTGTTTTCCTTGATTTTTTGTGTTTTTAATGGCTAAATGGTTATATTTTGTCTGGTTTAATTGTGTTTATTGCTATGCCCAACATTGTTTTGCTATAGCCTACAGACGAAGTTAATACACTTAAAACACTTCCAGTTATAGACAACAAGGATAAAAGATTTTCAAGTTTTTCAACTTCAAATCTCTTGTTGTAAATTTCTGGTCTCCTAGTGATGTGAAATATGATTGGGAGTCTACACAGGGTGATTATTTTGACATAATTTTGTATTTGAACTGCGCGACTTGAACACAGCGTCTGTCATAAATAGACGTGGCGCGGCGAGCCGCTTCTGAAATGTGGTGTAAACACAAGCCTTGACTAAAGTGGCCGCGATCGACTCTGGTGGCCGTGTTGGAGCTGTAACGCCCCGCAGACATGTGCAGTGTAAATAAGAGGTGAAGTATTCAGAAATGCATGTGGCCACGTTTCAGTGTGCCATACCAAAGTGCTCCAGATAACAGTGAAAATCTACCTATTAAAAAAGATTGTGGGTGGATTAAAATTTTTTAATTAAAAGTTTAAAAAAAATGTTAACATTACAGGGCTAATAACAAGGCTATTATAGTTAACTAAACACTTTTTAGTTAACTGAACATTTTTGTTACTTGAAATAAAATACAATTTAAAAAACTTGGTTCAGCTAGTAACCAAGATAACATTTCTAATTTTCATTTAGTTTAACTTTATGTACTAAAATAACAAACACATAAATTAAAATAATAATAAAAACTACTAAAAATGACAAAAGCACACTACAAAATTACTAAAACTTTAACTAAAATTAAAATGGTAAATAAAAATAATATAAAAAATACCCACGTAAAAGGTGACGTTCTCAGGACCTTGCGCAATGTTGCCTAAAAGTTCTCTAAAGGTGACGAAGATTCCGAACCTTTACAGAACACTTGGGATGTTCCTAAAGCGTCCTCTTTTGGTAATGAAAGTGCTGCAGTTCAAGATTCCTTATATGACTTTAGGGGGATGTTCCAATTTGGTTATTTTATGGTCACATAAAAACATTATAAAGAGGACATTTGGGACGTTAACAGAACGTTCCCACATGGTCCTCTGTTGGTCATTTAATAACATTCCCGATATGAGTTTAGGGGGATGTTCTATTTTGGTTATTTTATGGTCAAGCGAGAATATTACAAAGAGGACATTTGGGAAGTTAACACAACGTCCTATAGTAATAGTCCCCTAAACATTCCCAGAATGTCCTGAATGTTCCCTGAAGGTTCACCAAATAACGTTCCCCAAACCTCATTTGTAAGTCGCTTTGGATAAAAGTAAATGTAATCCTTAAAAGAACTCCACATCGTGACCGTCTCTGAATGTACTGGGAACGCTACTAGGCAACGTCCTTAACACAGTGGGGACGTTCTGAGAATGTTCTGGGAACATAAAATTTCTAGCGGGGTAAAAACTAATTCAAAATATTCATAAAAACTCTCACCTCAAATTGCAAAAGTGTTTTGTAGTTTTAAACGTAGCTAGTTTATCTTTCTTTGTCTTATCTTTGGTGGTTCTGTGTAATCCATCTCTATGCATCTCTCTCTATGTCTCTCTCTCTCTCTCTCTCTATATATATATATATATATATATATATTATTATAAAGGTAGAAAGATATAACTATATGAAATACAATGTTTGTTTGTTTGTTTTTTAGACTGGAAACATATCATACGCCCTCAGTCTCTCTCAGGAACTATTGCTTCATGGTAAACTATTCCTCTGCAGTCTACTACCAACCAACAGCAATTAGTGAGACAGTGTGAGAGAGAGAAACATACTTGGTCAAACAGATCAATTTATTTTTAATTCATAAATAAGGATTCATTTAAATATAATCTATACAGAAATTGTATTATATTACATCACAATGCAATTTCAATCTTGTCTTCAAGATCCTATGAACAGAAGGGTACATTTCAATGTGGAGAAGTATGAGAAGCTCCTTGATGAAAGGCCGCCTGTTACTAACCAAAGCTTGGCTTTGAAAAGGCCTGACACCACTTATCTGAGAACCAGGAATGTCTATGAGAAGCTCTGCCAAACAAAAGGATCTCAGGTATCATTCCACACTATGCTACACAACTTGTGATCGAGGCAATGTAGTGTTCAACATTCATCAGAGGCTATATTTTTCTATTCCAATGTTGGAAGTATTATAAGCTACACAAATATAAAATGTTAGCACAAGTTAGAAAAGGGAAAGTATTCACACATTGCAAGGATGATTATGGAGTAAACTTCCATTATAATAATATGGTATCCATATGACTATTAAATGCTTCCTATCATAAAAAGAGCCAAAGTCAAAAGAAGAGCTAAGGCAAATCCTGTGTGGATCTTGGTAGAATTCCTCATGGGGCTGCCTGGAGAAAATTACACAGCAGCTTACCAAAGTGAATTACTTCAGTTTTGGATCATGAAGAAGGTCACATGAAATAATGGCCTGCTTTAAATCTTAAAGGGTTAGTTCACCCAAAAATGAAATTTCTGTCATTAATTACTCACCCTCATGTCGTTCCAAACCTATAAGACTTTCATTCATCTTCAGAACACAAATTAAGATATTTTTTGATGAAATCCGAGAGCTTTCTGATCTCCCTGATCTCTCTAATCAGTCAGTGCTGGAGTCAACTCAGGCAGGGCAGAAAGAACAAACAGCTGCCAAAAAAACAAAAACAAGACTTGGGTATCCTCCTGTCTACCATTGTATCAGAGAAAAAACAAAAAGAGGTGGGAAAGGGAGATGAATGTCAAGCCAGGAGAGGATATCTAGAGATGCCAGCAGACAGACTAAACAAAGAGCTCCAAACGTTCAAGGCCATGGAAGAGACCAATGCCACATAAAACCCACTTTCTTGATGGAAAAGGCATGAATCAAGCCTCCCCATTCTTTCAGTGTTTGCCAAATATTACTTTTGCATTCCAGCATCAAGTTCAGCCTCTGAGAAAGTTTTCAGTACCTCTGGCCTCATCTGTAGCCCACTAAGATCCAGACTCTCAAGTGACAATATTGACACATTAGTTTTCCTGTCCAAAAATCTGCAGCTGGCAAAGGAGCTGTCAAAAACATAAACACTGAAAAGATGTGAGGATATGAACCCATTTTAATTGGGTTACTTCAGTTTTATTTTTTCCAAAATCAAAATTTAACCTATGTTCCCTGTAGGTTTTTTTTTGTTGTTGTTGTTGTTGTTGTTTTTTTTTACATACATTTTGTTTGCACCATGCGATAAAAGATACGAAGATTTTTTTCCAAAATCAAAATTTAAACTACAGTGGGTATGGAAAGTATTCAGACCCCCTTAAATTTTTCACTCTTTGTTATATTGCAGCCATTTGCTAAAATTATTTAAGTTAATTTTTTTTCCTCATTAATGTACACACAGCACCCCATATTGACAGAAAAACACAGAATTGTTGACATTTTTGCAGATTTATTAAAAAAGGAAAACTGAAATATCACATGGTCCTAAGTATTCAGACCCTTTGTGACACTCATATATTTAACTCAGGTGCTGTCCATTTCTTCTGATCATCCTTGAGATGGTTCTACACCTTCATTTGAGTCCAGTTGTGTTTGATTATACTGATTGGACTTGATTAGGAAAGCCACACACCTGTCTATATAAGACCTTACAGCTCACAGTGCATGTCAGAGCAAATGAGAATCATGAGGTCAAAGGAACTGCCTGAAGAGCTCAGAGACAGAATTGTGGCAAGGCACAGATCTGGCCAAGGTTACAAAAAAATTTCTGCTGCACTTAAGGTTCCTAAGAGCACAGTGGCCTCCATAATCCTTAAATGGAAGACGTTTGGGATGACCAGAACCCTTCCTAGAGCTGGCCGTCCGGCCAAACTGAGCTATCGGGGGAGAAGTGCCTTGGTGAGAGAGGTAAAGAAGAACCCAAAGATCACTGTGGCTGAGCTCCAGAGATGCAGTCAGGAGATGGGAGAAAGTTGTAGAAAGTCAACCATCACTGCAGCCCTCCACCAGTCGGGGCTTTATGGCAGAGTGGCCCGACGGAAGCCTCTTCTCAGTGCAAGACACATGAAAGCCTGCATGGAGTTTACTAAAAAACACCTGAAGGACTCCAAGATGTCTGATGAGACCAAGATAGAACTTTTTGGCCTTAATTCTAAGCGGTATGTGTGGGAGAAAACCAGGCACTGCTCATCACCTCTCCAATACAGTCCCAACAGTGAAGCATGGTGGTGGCAGCATCATGCTGTGGGGGTGTTTTTCAGCTGCAGGGACAGGACGACTGGTTGCAATCGAGCCTTCCAACAAGACAATGACGCTAAGCACACAGCTAAAATAACGAAGGAGTGGCTTCACAACAACTCCGTGACTGTTCTTGAATGGCCCAGCCAGAGCCCTGACTTAAACGCAATTGAGCTTCTCTGGAGAGACCTAAAAATGGCTGTCCACCAACGTTTACCATCCAACCTGACAGAACTGGAGAGGATCTGCAAGGAGGAATGGCAGAGGATCCCCAAATCCAGGTGTGAAAAACTTGTTGCATCTTTCCCAAAAAGACTCATGGCTGTATTAGATCAAAAGGGTGCTTCTACTAAATACTGAGCAAAGGGTCTGAATACTTAGGACCATGTGATATTTCAGTTTTTCTTTTTTAATAAATCTGCAAAAATGTCAACAATTCTGTGTTTTTCTGTCAGTATGGGGTGCTGTGTGTACATTAATGAGGAAAAAAAATGAACTTAAATGATTTTAGCAAATGGATGCAATATAACAAAGAGTGAAAAATTTAAGGGGGTCTGAATACTTTCCGTACCCACTGTATATTCCCTGAATGTAGGTTTTGTTACATTTTATTTGCACATTTGTTACTGCAGAGTTTTAAGCAGTTTATTAGTAAAATTGTTTCAATTCACTTATCTTATGAGGCTGGTTATTTGTCACCTATGGCATCGATTTAGTATCAATACCGAGGTATTAGATTCTGGTATCGTACCGAAGCCAAAATTGTGGTATTAGAACATCCCTACCCTATACACATCAACGTCATAACAAATTTCAAGGCACAGAAAGGTAGTAGAGACAGTAGTCCATGAGACTACAGTGGTTCAACCTTAATATTATGAAGCTACGAGAATACTTTTTGTGTGCAAAAACAAAAAAACACAAATAATGACTTTATTCAAAAATGTCTTCTTCTTCTACAGGGTCAACTGTTTGGTTACCCACATTCTTCAGAGTATCTTTTGTGTCCAACAGAAGAAAGAAATTCACACAGGTTTGGAACAACTTGAGGGAGAATAAATAATGACAGAATTTTCATTTTTGGGTTATTGTTATTTTAAGGTGGGGCACAATTAAATAAATGGCAAAACTCAGCATTTTGTTTGCGTACCCCCTCTGTCACCTCACATACCCTCATGGATACATGACAGATACCTCAGTTTGGGAACCACTGGCCTAGATAAATGTACTTTTAACACAGTAATGTTAGAGTTTTATTGCATTCACGATGACAGCATTCGATTGAGGGTTAGAGTTAATTAGCTGCTGCTGTTAACTTAAAATATTTTTATGTTTATCAGTTAAACTCTTTCTTGTTTTAAATTATTATTTGAAGCCTCTTTGGAATACTTATGTTTCAGAGCCTTAGAAATAATAACACACTTTCTTTTTTACAGCCAAAACATTTTGAGAACCCCAGGTTGTTCTGTGACTATTTCACCAATGGCAACCCTGGTTTACTTCTGCAACCAATTAAACGAGAGCTAATCAGCCTGCACCCATATGTTGTGCTCTTCCATGGTTTTGTCACCCGACCTGAAGCTAAAAGCATCAGAGAATATGCCGTGCCAGGGGTGAGTGCACTGTTTGCATTAAGGCTTAATGTGGAAACATACAGAATTGGGTATGGAATATGTAACTCTTGGACTTGTACCAAGATGCCAAAGTAATTCATTGTAAATTAATTGATGAACCATGAACCATGCTGTCTTTGATATTATGCACAAACAAGAGTGAGTGAATTTGGACCAGAACTCTCCAAATAACTGAGAAAGCCTTGTTATTTTTTTTTTATTGTGAATTGGATGTTATTTAGCCTTTATGTTACTTGGATCATTTTTGCATTGAGGGAAAAAAAGTTGGCAGAGGCTTCAGCTCTCACTTGTTGAAAGTTCTCAGCTGAGGTTGTTCTGCTTTCATTTTATTTTAAATAATTTGTCTTCTACTGAATAAGACATTTTTCAGACACTTTTTATTTTACTGCATGCCAGTTACTGACTGACATGTAGAGACTCTTCTGTATAAAGTCATTTTCTCAAGAGAGACACAAAATTTTGTGTGCTAGTTTTCCCTCATTTTCCAGACATATTTAACCACGGAACTTAAGCCAGCTTCAAACTGAGTTGGAAAGAAGATAAAGAGCACATTACTTGAATAAGTCATGCGGTCGGAATCAACTGTGCTTACAGCTCGTCAGTTATTCCACCCAGAGTGTTTTCGTAGGGGTAGACTGAGCATTAAATCACGTGTTTCCGTCATTGCTTTTTTTTAAGTCTTTGTCCCTGCCATTAGTTCAGTAATTTTTTCTTTCTTTCTGAAATTCCCACATAACAGAAGCTACAAGAGATTTTGTTATTATCTAGTTCTCTCACTGTATCTCCCTTCAAATCTTTATTCTTCACAGTGACTGAAATGTCTAGAAAATATTTAAATGCAAATGTTCATGTTTTCCTTCAGCTTAGAAGATCAGTGGTGGCATCAGGAGTAAATCAGGCCACTGCAGAATATCGCATCAGCAAAAGGTACAAGTCATGTTTTTCTAAAGGCCCCATCAAATCAAAGTTATATCAGCTCATCTTTAAGGCCCGGGTATACTTCATTTCCCGCGTTCTGCTCCATCTTGTGCACAGTTGAGCGTGCAAGCCTTTCAGAGTATAATCCTTTGGCCGTAAGTGTGGAAAGACTGTGGACTGCTGTTTTCAAGCTCTCTGTTTGAAGTCACTTGCACATGTGCTGTTGTATGCAGACGCAGCCGAAGTATACTTTGGGCTTTATGCTAGTGTACTCCTACAACTTTCAATGGTGAATAATACAACTACTCAATGGTGGTGAATAATACTAGTAGTAATACATCCAATTTCAAATAATATCCCATTTTTTCTCTTTCTGTACTGCTTTAGTTTGTGAAGTGGCTCTCACATTAGAATAATGTCAATGATCTTTCAGTGCATGGCTTAAAGAGTCGGCCCATGAGGTTGTTGGCAAGGTGGATCGACGCATCACTATGGTCACTGGGTTGAATGTGCAGCCTCCTTATGCTGAATATCTCCAAGTTGTAAATTATGGCATTGGAGGACACTATGAACCTCATTTTGATCATGCTACAGTAAGTAACAAAAATATTCTTTAATTCTGAATCTTCTAAACATTCATACATTTAAAGGTGCAATATGTATATTTCCTATCCGAGAGTCGCTAGAGGCCTATTCAAAAAACAAAAGCGTAGCTTGATGACGCCAAGTTTGAGCTCTGAATCTTGAGTCTTCACCTCACAACCGGTGGAAATAATCGGGATAGGACTCGGGAAGAAATCATGTTCATGGATGTGATTATTAATGTTATTGTAGTATGAAGCAGAGCAGGACCAAGTGTGTGGGAGCTGAACGAGGCCGCTGGAGCGATTGCGCAACACGCCTCATGAACAGCAGAACTTTTATTATGTCACAGTTGCCGGCGTCGTCCGGTGTCTTGAGTATGAGTAATGCAGCTCTGTTTATTATATTAGATACATTTGAGAGTGTTGAAAATTATATAACGTTACTCTGTGCGTTCGCTCGGCGGCTGCTGTGAGACACTGTTGCACACTGCAGTAAGATAGATCGATTTTACAATATCATGTTAAATGCTGGATGGCTTGTGTTGATAAATGGCATGCAATTAATTTTAAAACGTATTGTATGATGGAGAAAATGCTGTATTACTGTTACTAAAAAAAATAAGCTGCATCTGATTATGCTATGTTAGCTACTTGACAAAATAGTGTTTTTCTCTGAGGCATGGTAAAGCATGGGCGCAAAAATCAAGAAAATTAGATTTAAACAAGACTAAACGTGTTGAGCTATATAAACAATAATTAGTTTTTTTCTGTCTATACATGTAACCAAACAATTGTTCCCTGTCTATTAAAACATGTAATATTTAAAGCGTCTTTGGTGTTTTCCATGGTTTCTACAAAATAAAACCGGAAACCGAGGGTAACGCGGGTATGACGCAATTGACAGCCTTGGTAAATGCAATTTTCTCACGATTTACAAAGAGTTTGGAAACATTTGGGATATTGTAAGTACTCAAGTGAACAAAATATAAAGGCCTAGTGGGTTTTTGGATATTTTACTGCAAAATTCTTACACATTGCACCTTTAAGGAAAAAACAAAAATGCCTTCTGATGCAGAAACTTACTACTTATAATGTATCTTGCATATACACATTGTGTATAATGTGACTTTTTACAGTTTAAAATAGATTTTTTTTTATTGGCAGTCTGATTCGAGTCCATTGTACAGGCTAAAAACTGGAAATCGAGTGGCTACATTCATGATATATGTAAGTGAATAAATAGTTCAGCTCTTGCTCGCTTTCCTTCTTAATTAAATGAAAATATCTTGCCAATGAAGTTTTGAGTGAGAGAGCAAGTATGTTAGTTTTGGAAGCATTTAGCAGTAACCAAAATTAATTTAATGCTGCTTGAGTGAACCACATTTTTTTCCTTTTTAGTTGAGCTCTGTGGAAGCAGGAGGATTCACAGCCTTTATTTATGCTAACTTCAGTGTTCCTGTAGTGGAGGTACAGAATTACATACATTAGTCTCACAGATTCACTCAAGACAGAACACAACCATACTTCACTCTTGCACAGCTTGTTTCAGAATGCTATGTCCTTCAATGCTGAGTAATAACAGATTGTTTTCTATTGAGGTCAGACATTTCGTTGGATATCCCGTTACAACAAAAGCTTTGGGTTTGGGAGTCAGTGTTGTTTCAGTTAAATGAACTGTTGGTGAAACCTGAGAGATAGCTATCTAGAAATTTGCACTTTCACCTCCAGGCATTCAGGTTTTCACCACCCACTAAGGGGATGTCATCTCTGCACAACCTCTTGCAAAAGAAAAAAGGAATATATGTTAAACAAGGTGCATAATCCAGGATTTTGGCTATTGTGTACACTGTCAAAGAAGCTTTTAGACTAAATAAATATAGAACTATATTGGGAGTTTTCTTTATTCTCTGTAAGGAGTGTATTTTACTTTTTTTGTGTTTTCTTTCTAGAATGGTGCTCTCTTCTGGTGGAATCTTCATAGAAATGGTCAAGGAAATGGTGACACTCTTCATGCTGGCTGCCCTGTCATTGTTGGCGATAAATGGGGTATGATTGTTGTATCACATGGTGACTTGTTTACCAAAATAAGTAAAGAACTTTCATTTGACAGACAGTCATATCCAAAGTAATTTACATTGCATTCAAGGTATACATTTAATTCATTCCCTGGTAATTGAACCTATGACTTTTTTTTTGCTTGCACCACACACACACACACACAGTACTGTTTTAGCTACAGGGCAACACACAACTGTAAGTGCCCCGTGTTTTCAGTGAATTGAGAATGGTTAATGAAGCTTTTATGGGATATTATTTACTAGGGATGTCCTTATGTGTGCTATATCAAGGCTTTTAACCCTTAAATGCATGAATCTTTCGCCAATCATTCTAAATATTCGGGTCTTTAGCGACCCGGATCTATATCTAACACGATATCTCGATAATATAAAAATTCCCCTTATTTAAGAATAACCATTACAGAAGAATAAAATAAAGCATATTTTGTTAACTTTTGGAGCTTGGAAGGGTTCATTTTGAGTAGATGTTTTATGCCATCAACACTGTCCTCGTCAGAGCTCATTTCCCAGTACGTTTAGCAAAATGATAGTTTTGAGAATATGTTTGAGATCGTGAATATGAGCCTATTCGCGATCACAAACATATTCTCAAAACTATCATTTTCAACATGCTCAAATTCCATATTTTGATCGTTAACAGCTTCACCATATTTGACTGCATTCAGTACTTTGCAGTAAATCGCTGAGCCATTTCATGTTTTGCCTATTCTTTCGTTTTCTGTCTGAATGAAACGTCACTTCATCATTACGTATCAGGCATTGCTTCTTTGTGGAATAAAGGTGAATTGCACTAATTCTGGTATCAAAGATTCAATTATTGTTATGCAGAATAAATATACGTACACTGATACACACCTCGGGTCGTTAGCGACCCTATACAAATATTACAAAAAAATTAAAGGAAAATAGGTATTCTTTTATTGTTTTATGATTTTTTTCTTGTTCTATTCTTTATAATGAATTGATTGAGGAATACTAAGAAGGTTGATGTCTGATTTTGAAAAATGAATGAGGAGGAGGGTATTGAATGATGTCCTGGGTTGATAAAGACCCGAGGTATGCATTTAAGGGTTAAAGCCACATGCTTTATGTGAGGAACACACCAAATAAAGGCATTCACTGTCTTTTCTTTTCCAGTTGCCAATAAGTGGGTTCATGAGTATGGACAAGAGTTCCGACATCGTTGTAGCCTTAATCCTGAGGAGTGAAGGAAGCATGAGACCATTTAAAGTACAAGAGTCACCCCCTTTAAAAGGGCAATGATAGCAAGTGAGGAAGTGAAAGACTGAGAATGAAGGGGTAAAGCATTTGAGAGCTAAAATTACCTGCCTTCATAACTGATTTGAGTTCCCAGCATTGGGAAGAGAGGCACATGGATAATTTTCATGGATGTTTGAAGGACACAGGAAATAGAGAGAGAGATTTCAACTGTGTGTGTATGTTTGTGTGTGGGTTAGGGAATGGTTTGGTATGCAGCCCACAGGGCAAGCTGACCTCTTGTTCCTGCTTCCCAAGATAAACACCAGAACAATTGAAAATATAGCTGTCTACATGAGTACCTGATGATGATTTGTTTTGATGAGTAGTTTGTGGTAACATCTTTTCTGTTCTGACAGCAAACAATATATACATATTTTTATAATTAATTACAATACACATTGAAATAGGATAATGATTTGCCCACTTGGATGTTTGTTAGCTTTTAAATCTGTAAACTGTAAATTGTTTATGGTTGCAAAGCAACTTCCAAAAAAGTTCCATAAATGTAAACATAAATAAATAATAAAATGAGATGAACCTTTTCTTTGTAAACTTTTCTTTGTGAAAAGTATTTAATTTATTGGCATACTGTGGTTGAATTTTATCTCCAGATTCCTGACAACATTTATGATAATATTTAAACTTTCTTTAAAACCATGTCCAGAATTTACAATCATTAAGTGTAATACAGACCACTGCTGTCCTCTGCTGCTGGATTAATGTAAGAGTTATTTGATTAGAAGCACATTTTATCCAGAGGATTGTTCCCACTATGCTACCAAGGTACATGCCTTTCTGAAATTCTCTTAAGTTATTATTATAATTATTAATGTGAGACTCTTGTAATTGCTGACTTTAATAAATTGTTATAAAAAATAATGTAATTCATTTCGGTATTCTAAAGTATCAATGTGATTTGATGTGACACAAAACAGTGCTAATCAGAACAGTATTCTGTTTTTGCACAGTCCATCACACTCACAGCACAAAGAACTTGAGAGTGTAACACAGAGTCCTAACCAGCTGTCACTGAATCTCATGGATATTTAACATAAAGAAAAGAAGAACCTGACTTTGCTGCCTGTAGAGTGTGTAACCTCACAGTGTTGGATGTGCAAGTGCCCAAAAGAAAAACCATAAGATGTCTAACCAGGCAGGCTCTGTGGCGCAATGGATAGTGCATTGGACTTCTAGATTACAAAATGAGGCCATTCAAAGGTTGTGGGTTCGAGTCCCACCAGAGTAGTGAATTTTGGTATTTTATTAACTCTATACTGAACCATCCATTGAGGTATGAGAGTCAGTGTCTTGCATCACAAGGATACAGGACTTTGGAAATGTTCATATATACAGGAGGCTACATCATATTGAATTGTGAATGACGCTCCAAAAACGTGTAATGGGGGTGCTGGGAGTCCTGCTAAACAAAGCTGGCCAACAATCACAGAGGCTTGCCACCCCAACTCAGTTGTCAACAAATAGTTTTAAGCTATCCATCATATGCATATCTTTGCAGCTTTTGTGAATGGAGCTCCAAAAACATGCGTAATGAGGGTGCTGGGAGTCCTTTTAAACACAGTTGGCCAACAAACACAGAGGCTAGCCAGCTGTGTCAACAAACTCTTTTATGCTATCTAGTGACTGTTCCATGATTTTACTCTTTTCTGGATCTTTTAATCCTCTGGGTCGCCCTTCCAGGAGCAGAACATAGAGGTAGGTGCCGTGGCTTAGTTGGTTAAAGTGCCTGTCTAGTAAACAGGAGATCCTGGGTTTGAATCCCAGTGGTGCCTCTCCTCTGATGGCTTTGCTCTCTAGGTTTGTTGGACAAGAGGGCCTCACAGAGGCTCAAGAACCTGTCTTTCCTGCCTGCAGAGTGTGCAATCTCACTGTGTTGGATGTGCAAATGCCCAGAAGAAAAACCATCACATGGCCCAGAGGGACAACTGGGCAGGCTCTGTGGAGTGATGGATAGTGCATTGAACTCCAGTTTGCAAAATAAGGCCATTCAAAGGATGTGGGTTTGAATCCCACCAGAGTTGTGATTTTTTTATCTTTTATTAACCCTATACTGCACACCGTTGCCCTCAGGCAACATAAAGCTTTTGAGGCCTCTTGTTCTCAGTGTATTCAGTTAAATAATGTCAGTCAAGTCAAAAGAACCACCCATATGGGAGTCACTGTCTTGCATCACTTGGATCCAGGACTTCAGAAATGTATAAATCATATCATTCGATATAAATCATTCGATATAAATATCGAATTGGCATTTCCATGCAAAATGCAGTGCAAGAAAACCCATCACATGGAAGGGTCTGACCTGCTTGCTTCCATTATAACCCACTATCTAAGTATCAGATCAAAAGGGGGATCCATTCGGTTAATTTTCTGCATGTGCTGAGGGAGAGATGGCGATGAAAATGGTCAAAAAGAACAAGTGAGTTTAAAGTGTTCATATTGTTGACTGTTCTTGAATTGTTCTTAAATGTCAAAACATTTTATTACTTTTTACTCATATCTCTACATTTGCTTGCTTTAATAATTCATTACGAAATTTCTGTGTGGTTTACTACCACATTTGCTTACGGAAATCTCTTGGCTCTTGCACACACAGACCAGCCATCACTACAGAGATGTGCCAGATTTCCTTTCGCATTCTGTAGCTTAGATGGTCTTTGCAGTTTTTGTGAATGGAGCTCCAAAAACGTGTAACAGGGGTGCTGGGAGTCCTTCTAAACACAGTTGGCCAACAAACACAGAGGTTAGCTGGCCACCCCCACTCAGCTGAAAACTCTTTTATGCTATCCAGCACATGGTCCACGATTTGCCTCTTTTTTTGAGGTTTTGATCTTCTGGGTCACCATTTTGGAAGGCATGTGTGGAGATTGGTGCTGTGGCTTAGTTGGTTAAAGTGCCTGTCTTGTAAACAGGAGATCCTGGGTTTGAATCCCAGTGGTCCCTTTGTTAATACTCATGTGCCTCAAGCCTGTGAACCTTGGCAAATGTGTGCTTTTCTGATAATGGACCATGAACAGGGAAACCGAGGAGCTCAGTTGTCAGTAAACTCTATTAAGCTATGTAGTGCCTGTTCCACAATTTGGCTCTTTTCTGGATGTTTTGATCCTCTGGGTTGCCCTTCCTAGGAAAACACAGAGTTTGGTGCCGTGGCTTAGTTGGTTAAAGTGCCTGTTTAGTAAACAGAAGATCTTGGGTTCAAATCCCAGCAGTGCCTTTGGTGATACCCTTTGCCATTTGCAAACCAGCCCTCAGCTTTTATTGAAGGACAGCGGCCCAAGCTAATATGTTGTCTTTTAAACAGGAGATCCTGGATTAGAATCCCAGCGATGCCTCCTCTCCGATGGTTTTGCTCACCGGCCTTGCTCTTGGACAAGAGGGCCTCAGCATTGTTTATTTTTGAATGTTTGAACATTCGCCGGTTCCCACCTCCTTCTTCCCTTAACAACATACCTTGTTACAGTAACATATTATTTTTAAATTTACAACAGAATTAATTAATTTTTCAAATAAGTAATGCAAGTTACTTTGTTTTCCCATTTATTGACTGACACCTCTCCTGTCCCCATATTGAGAGAAATCGGGACTGCAGAGGCATTGTGCATGCTGTGTGAACATGATGGTTATTCCAGACTAGTACTAGATTAAATGTGAGCATACATTTACTCATTTCGTATTTCAATTTATAATACTTTTTTAACAAGTCAGTTTTATTTCTACTAACTTTATAACAGCAGGTTTATTTGAACAGCTATGAATCAATTTACCATACAACATGTTTAAAAAGTAACAAATTAAAGACAGTGAAAGACACGTGTAAAATGAAGTGGAGAACACATTTTCTTGTTTTTCTATGAGGTTCCAGAATTCTTCGTTCAGCCTTTTTTTTCTTTCATTTTCCCCCTCAAACTTCAGACTCAGCCCTCAGAGAACTGCCTGAAGAGGAACTCTGATCTTTTGTCACTGAAACTAGGCACAAAATGAATCTGCAGGATTTCAGAGAAGCCCTCAGACAAACTGGGTGCCACAAATTTTTTCCTACAGGGAATAAGAAAAAGGGCTTGTATGAGTTAGCCAATAAAGACGGTGATTTCCCAGCAAAATGATCTGGTATGGTGGAATAAGCTCAGTTTGCGGCTGTTCACTCACTTGTAGCTGTGAAACACCATGTCATTGACAGGAACATGCTTAGTGGCAGAAGGAACCATCTCACGAAACTAAAGACAGCAAAAAACAAACAAAACAAAAACAACAACAAACAACAAGATAACATCAATCAGTGACTCACTGTGCATTTCTGAGCTTCAATTCTGAAGAATTTCATATTTAAAGTCACTATGAAAAGGAAGTTGTGATAGTCTTTTCTTCCCTATGGTGGTGTAAATCTGAGTGAAAGGGCTTCTCAGATGAGAAAGATTTAGGGTGGGACTTGATTTTGTCCATGGGGATTTGATTGGATGGTTGTGGTTTGCTATTGGTCAATCTCATGTGAGTGACATGTTGTCCCGCCTTTGCACCAGTAAACGCAATCATCAGAGAAGAGAAGTGAATTTTCAAATTAATTAAAATAATAATAATAATAATAATAATGTGCATGGATAAAATATTTATAATAAATACTGAAATATTCCACAAAAAAATAAGTATTGTTCATTTTGATTTCATGGTGACTTTAATGTAAGAAAAAACTACAGTAAAGACATATACCCTGTTGTTATGCTTTGCTTGTTCCAGACTCGCAGTGAAGTTGAAACACCTGCAGGGGACTCCAGCGTTTTGACTGACATCTACATATCTGTGGAGAAAATCATTGATGGTGCCATTTCAGCTGAAAGACAAAGATAAACAAGCATCTGCTTTGGAAACAGAGGTAAGCACCTTTTTCTAGACTCGGGGTCAGGGTTAGTGTTGTCCACCACTACGCTCTGGCCTTCCTTCAGAGCGCGTTCACAGGCCGACACACAGTGCTGCCAGGAGCCAAGCATGTCCTAGAGTTCATGTGCAGATGGGACAGCATTAAAAGGCAGTTAAATCAAGATATTATACACATGTAGAACCTCCAAATCTTCTAAACCAGAAATGCTCGATCCTGCTCTATGAGATCTACTTGTTGTCTGTGGGTTCTCTGTTGTGTTAGCTATGTCACTCAACTCACCCTGTTCACATATGCATAGCCCTTTGGAATGATGTGTGTCTGGAAGAACGTGGATTTGCCCGCTGAAAAATACAACACAGGGGTTATATAATAAAAAAATCACCTGGAGGGAGTAAGAAGAAAAAACAAACACTGAAAAAAGTCTCACATCCAGGGAAACCCACTGCTACAATGACTTCCTGTTTGGCAGATGTGAGGGAGGTGTCAGAGGATCATACGCATTTTAGAGTCTAATTTCCTCTGGACAATGATACAAAAACACAAAATATTATTACAGATGCTTAATACAGTAATGTCCAAAAGTTTGGGGTCAGTAAGATTTTTTAATGTTTTTGAAATCAGTCTCTCATGTTCACCAAGACTGCATTTATTTAATCAAAAATACTGTAATATTGTGAAATGTTTTACAATTTAAAATAACTTTTTCATTTTAATATATTTTAAAATGTCATTTATTTGTGTGATGCAAAGTTGAATTTTCAGCATCATTACTCCAGTCTTCAGTGTCACATGATCCTTCAGAAATCATTCTAATATGATGATTTGCTGTTCAAGATGCATTTCTTCTTATTATTTTTAATGTTGAAAAATTAATGTTGTGATGCTTAATACCTTTGTGGAAACCATAACACGTTTTTTCAGGATTTTTCATTTTTTTCAAATGAACAGCAATTAATTATTAATTAATTATTGAAATAAATTTTTTGTAACATTAAAATGTATTTAGTGCCAATTTTGATCAATTTAATCAATCTTTACTGATTAAAATAAAATCTTACTAACCCAAAACTTTTGAAAGGTAGTGTAAAGTACCCAACTAAGGTACAAAACATAAATAACCATACATGAATACACTGCAGAAAATGTCTAAGTGAAACAAAAACATCCAAAAAGTTTACAGGGTCAAACTCTGGTAAGCTGAACTGAGCCGGTTTCCAGCCCAAGAAGTATTCCTCTGGGGTGTAAAACTGAAGATCAATGTTGAGAGCAAACTGAGGGCACAAGAGATAAGAAGAAGAGCAAAAAAGCCTGTAAAGCTGTATTTTGCCAAAAGCCCATACCATTGTAAAGATTTCCCTTTTTGTTATACTAAAACGGAGCAAGAAAAACAAAACAATGCCCCCTTGTGGTCAGAGTAAGCTATTACACATGATTTGCATCAACAATTTATTATAAAATACAGTAACTCTTAATAACAGTAACACATTCAATCTGCTTATGTGTAATGAAGACTGCAGTTAACGTCATTACCAGTCTGTCACTGCAGGAGAAGTCTTTCTTCTTTTTCCCCGGAGCCCAGTTAGCAGGACGTCCTGCTGCATCTGCAAAATGAGGGGAAACCATAACTGAGCATATGTTATTGGGTCATTTTGGGCTGTGAAAAAAAAAAAAAGAAGATAAAATTGTTGTTAAAATAACGTTTTTGTTTGCACTTTATTTCAAGTGGGTATCGCAGGTCAGAGTAATGGGTGAAAGGGAGGGGGCGTTTGAACGGTCTGTTAGAGTGTGGGGTAGGGTTGGGAGTGTACTTACCTATGAAAGTACCCAGTAATATAAATTAACTACATGGGTTTAAGTTAGGTTTATGTGGAAGAATAATAAAAAGGCTGCCAAATAAAAATACCATTAAACTACTCTTTAGTTCCATGACCTCAAATCAAAGTACTGAGACTTGAATTGAATTGAGCTCACCTCCTACATAGAAGCTCTGTGTCACGTCTATAGTCACTCCACCATTTGCCTGCAAAAACACAACGGTGTCTTAAAGGTGCAATAAGCGAGCACCAAAACACACTTGTAGCCAATCATCAGTAAAGGGGCAGAGCTATCAAGGGTCTGTGATCCTTTTGGGTTTGTTTTGGTTATTTTAAATATCAACAGTGTTTCTCAGAAATCACTTACTGCACCTTTAATATACACAGGCTACTGTAACCAAACGTACTGCTTATTGTATGCAAGTAAAGCAAATGATACAACTTTATAATGCAATCCTTCTAATAAACAACTACAAATAACCACAATAGTATTCACCTTCTCACACAGATGTTCCCACATTCCAATAACAGGCTTTCTGTAAATACCAGGGGCTGTGGAAACAAACACCTGAAAAACAAATGTATTCCCATTCGTAAATAAATAAGATAAGGGAAATACATCTACTACACTCAATTTTCAACTGGCATTCAAAACTTTCTTTCAAAAAGTTTGGGGTCAGTAAGGTAATAAATTAATACTTTTATGCATTAAATTGATCAAATTGACTGTAAAGACATTTATAATGGTACAAAAAAAATTCTATTCCAAATAAATGCTGTTTTTTTCGTAAATACATTTTGGTCCAAAAATAACAAAAACTACGACTTTATTCAGCATTGTATTCTCTTCCGAAATCCTTTCCATTGAATTGATTCCATTGAATCCTTTCATCTGTCAGCGTTGGTAATGCACTTTTACGTGGTTGTTTTTGGCGATTAGGACATCCGCGACATGCACACTTACGCACCATTTTAAAAAATAGCTTGAATACAGCATGCGTCTCCCTCAGACTGTAAACGAAACTCTGGCGCACCAGATAACACGTCAGCAGCGTCTTACGCCAGCAGTGCGCTGCGGTTCACTGAGGAGTCGTGAACCCGGATGAACAACAGACCCGGAAGAGAATACAATGCTGAATAAAGTCGTAGTTTTTGTTATTTTTGGACCAAAATGTATTTTCGATGCTTCAAAAACTTATAACTAACCCACTGATGTCACATGGACTACTTTGATGATGTTTTATTACCTTTCTGGACATGGACAGTCTACCGTACAAACATTTTCAATGGAGGGACAGAAAGCTCTCGGACTAAATCTAAAATATCTTAAACTGTGTTCCGAAGATGAACGGAGGTCTTACGGGTTTGGAACGACATGAGGGTGAGTCATTAATGACATAATTTTTATTTTTGGGTGAACTAATCCTTTAAGCAGCACAACTTTTTCAACATTGATAATAATTTGTAAGAAAAGTTTCTTGAGTAACAAATCATCATATTAGAATGATTTCTGAAGGATCATGTGACATTGAAGACTGGAGTAATGATGCTGAAAATCCAGCTTTGTATTTTTGCTAATTACATTTAAGAATATATTCAAATAGAGAATGATTATTTAAATTAATGCAGACTTGGTGAGCATAAAATATTTCTTTCATAAATATATTAAAAAAAATCTTATAGACCCCAGACTTTTTAACAATAGAGTATGTTGAAGTGTGAATGTGTCATTAACCTGGATGGGCAACTGAAGCGTCTGTAGAATATCCTCTGCTTTTGACTTGAACACCTCCGGTCTGAGTTTTCCTCGAGATATACCCATCTGATTGGTGAAAAATACCACCTAAACGAGTGAAGCAAAACCAATTGGACATTTATTGATGAAACATTATCACATATTGACAGCATCAACATAAAATGAAGTGATGGGTGATTAAGAAGCACCTTGTATCCTTTCTTCAACAGACTGGCCAGTCTGGGCTGAATCTCTGGGAAGAGAATCCTAAAACAGTAATGTAAAACATCACATTAAAGACAACAAACAGCTGCAGCGTTTAGGAAGTTCTTCAAGCAGACTCACCTCCAGTCATCCGGACTTGTGGGAAATACTTTCCCAGACTTTGTAGTGATAATGCAGCCATCAATGTCAAAACCTGCAACCTGAATCACACAAAACAGCATTAAGCATTATAAGGTTTTGCTGATTAAATGCTATGTAATTCCTGTAAGAAAGTTCATGTGTTACTTTGGAGCTTTCTGGAACCCCTGCCGCAGTGAACAGCATAAGGCTGCCGATTTGTTGCCAGTGACTCTGAGCGCAAGTGGAAGATGAGGCGCTGGGGTTGACTGTTGCTGAGTCCAGGCTGTCATCACTTCTCTCTGAGCAAATGCTTGTAACTGCTTAAGCTTTTTCTCAGCTGAGGTCTTCATCTTCATCCTCCTCATCGTCACGCCCTCGTTTTGTGCGAGGAACGTCCTCCTCTGGGCTGTGAGGTCGTTTTGTTGCCTGAAAAACAAGAGCCAAGGTTTTATGGGATATCTCAATTGATTTTATGGCATACAATAAACTCTAATAATAATAAAATGGGTTGAAAGTTTTTGAAAATGTCTGGAAAGATAATGTAAATTTCTCACCAATATAAAATATGTTTCTTTTATGAATTTATACATTTATACACTCCTTCAGACTCAAATTAAATTAACCTTTATCTTTATTAATGTATTCTTCAATATTGTTTTTATCCTAGCTCAATGTTTCTTGCCTTTTTCTTCAAAACGCATAGAAAAAATAACTGTTTCCTAAAGCACAAATACAATATTATCATAAATACTTCCCAAAAATTAAATAACTGCAGTAATACAATTGATGATATCTAGAAAAATTCAGAATGAGGAAATGCATTGATACCATTCTATTGTGGTACAATTGCCATGTGGCAACATTTATATTTTCTTTCGTAAAATGTTAGATAAGTTGATCTATTATAATCAAAATCTATTTAACTTATTTTAAAAAATACTGTTGTCCAAGAAATGTGCCCTTACAAAATCTAAAAGAGAGAAAAAAAATGATTAGTGTATGATGTCTTCTTTAAACACTGTCCTTTGAATATACAGAGAAATGGAAAATAATATGTAGCGAAATTTTTCTAATAAATGTAATTTATTCCTGTGATCAAAGCTGAATTATCAGCATATTTCTCCAGTCCTCAGTGTCACATGATCCTTCAAAATCATTCTATATGCTGATTTTTTGCTCAAGAAACATGTCTTATTATTATCAATGTTGAAAACAGCTGTGCTGCCTAATAGTTCTCAAAAGTTCTAAAGAACATTTATTTGAAATAGAAATCTTTTGTAACATTTTACTGTCACTTTTGACCAATTTAATGCATCTTTGTTGAATAAAAGTATTAAAGGTGCAATATGTAATATTTTCTGTCCGCTAGAGGTCGCTAGAGGCCTATTCAAAACAAAGGCGTAGCTTGATGACACCAAGTTTGAGCAGAATCTTGGGACAAGTGATCACCTAATGGATGGTGCAAAAAAATTGGGATAGGACTCGGGAAGAAATCATGTTCATGGATGCATTATTAACGTTACTGTAGTATGAAGCAGCAGGACCAGTGTTGGGAGCTGAACGAGGCCGTTGGAGCGATTGTACAACACACGCCTCACGAGCAGCAGAACTTTTATTATGACACAGTCGCCGGCGCTGATTCCGCTTTTCCGGTTATAAGTATGAGGTAACGCAGCTCTGTTTATCATATAAGATACATTTGAGAGTGTTGAAAATGTTATAATGTTACTCTGTGTTCGCTCGGTGGCTGCTGTGAGACACTGTTACACACTGCAGTAAGATAGATCGATTTTAGAATATCCTTTTAAATATGGATGGTTTGTGTTGATAAATGGCATGCAATTAATTTTAAAATGTTTTAAAAAAAAATCTGTATTACTGTTACTAAAAATAAAGCTGCATCTGATTATGCTATGTTAGCTACTTGACAAAATAGTGTTTTTCTCTGAGGCATGGTAAAGCTTGGTACTCGCAAAAAAAAAAAAAAAAAAAAAAAATCAAGAAAATTAGATTTAAACAATAAGACTAAACATGTTGAGCTATATAACAATAATTAGTTTTCTGTCTATAAATATATCAAAACAGTTGTTCCCTTGTCTATTAAAACATGTAATATATTAAAGCGTCTTTGGTGTTTTCATGGTTTCTACAAAATAAAACCGGAAACCGAGGGTAACGCGGGTATGACGCAATTGACAGGCGACTCCTCACACGTCCCAGAGCCTTGGTTAAAATTGAAATTTTCTCACGATTTACATATAGTTGCAAACATTTGGGATATTGTAAGTACTCAAGTGAACAACATAATTCTTACATATTGCACCTTTAATTTCTTTCAAAAATATTTTCTCAGACAGTTCCACTACCATGGATTATCTTGATACCTTTTTTGAAGATTTAGAAAAGTAATCCTGGATGCTCCTTTTGGGATCATTTGAGATTTTCTGTCTGTCTCTGCTTTCATCTGCTGCATTTCTATTCTTCTGAGGAGAGGAAGACTTTCCGTTTGAATTTCCAACAAATTCCACAGTGAACGGGTGGGACTGATTAACCAAGTACAGTGTGCAGCCAGACGTCAGACATCCAGACTCGCCACGACCCAAAGACTGACCGTCCAGGGAAGATGGGTTGGGCCCGAGCTGTGGAAACAGACTGATTTGTACTCACTTATGCTTTCCTAGATTTGTTTTCATCAAATTTACTGTGTTAGTAAATTGTAACATGCTGGGGTTTTTATTTTTATTTTACCTGAGTAACCAGAACTTCCTGTTTGGCATAGTTGGCCACAAGTTTGACTGTGAAAAAGAAATGCACTTCCGTGATTCATTATGAACAGACACAAATGTGACACGTAGAACTTTTTTGTATAATTAGGATGGGTATGATGTGAAAACCCACCCTGATGCCTCGAGCACTTCTTGTCTGTAATTCTGGATTCAGGGCCTCGACCTAACATAAGAGCTCGACCATCAGCCAGCTCCACCCGAGCTCCATTCACACTAACTAGTGCGCACTGCATCTCCATTTACGGACGACAACAGCTGGACTGCAGAGGGAGAGAAGATACAGTAAGAAACACAGTACAATTAAGATTCAAATAGTCAAAATGGATGGTAACGTTACATTTGTTATTTATCTGACTGGCTTCAGAGAGTTAATTATGAATATTTAACCAGATAACTGTAATGTAACTCATTAGATATATGACGCAACATAACGTTTTAATACGTCTTTTAATGTTTCATGTGTAAAAACAATGAACTTAGTCGAACTTTGTCACCAGAAGGCTCATAAAGGCTCCACTTAACTTTATAATCTGCGTAGCCTTTATGTACCTATAAAGTTCCTCAAACATATATTTCAATCGGGGCACTATCATTTTACTAAATACACAAGACAATATCGAAATGACACTTACCTGCTGTTTAAAACTTTACAGTTATTTCTTGCGATTCAGTTGTTGTAGACGCTTCAGGGGTCCGACATGTAAATATTTCCGATGTGGAACAACGGCGCCCATTGTTTGGTTCCCATCATTTCATTGGGAGTCATTTTGTTAGCAACCTCTGTCATTAACCAATTTAATACCATATTTTCTCAGTTGCATTATCACATGTATTTTATCTGATAGCCCGCTCAAACAAACGGTACAGTTTGTAAGCAAGTTTTTAAAAAAGCAGTTAGTGATATCGTGCTTTATTCTTGGTTCAAATTGCTCACAACCTGTGGGAAACAACAAAGAATGGATGGATGGATAGTCATTTAATTGATTAAATCGCTGGATGTATGTGGGTTTGCTATTGCTGTGATCTCATGTGAGTGTCAGGTTGCCCCGCCCTCGCGCCAGTAAACACCATCAGAGAAGAAGAAAAAATAAATAATGATGTGCAAAGATAAAACATTTATAATACTGACTTTATTCCATGAAATCAGTTTTGATTTTATGGTGACTTTAAGCTGGCAACATATTGCATTGCAGCAAGTAGCCTGCCTGTTTTTGTGCTGAAAGGGGGATTTAACACTTTGTTTGTGTAGTACCTGAAAATCAGCACAAAGTGCACAGACAAAAGAACAGTATGAGTCTATTCAGTTTGTTTACGCCTGTTAGATGACAAATCTTAAGTTTACATAAGTATTATCATGAGATAGGATATCCTGCTTATAATTATGGCTTGATAAACATAGTTTATTTACTCTGCATAATGCAGTACCAACAGTTTAGTTTAAACTGGCAAGTGTTTTTGTCTTAAAGCTATGAAACCCTGCACATAACATATGGAAGAGAAAACTAAAAATCTGAGTCTGTGCCCATCATACACTTAGTAATTTTTTTGTGAAATTTGTCAACAATTACAGCTCAAAATCTGCAGACTGTCTCTGACTTTCGACAACTAGTGTTGATTCCAGACTGTAAATCAGGGCAAAAATCTGGGTAAAATTTGTATAGTGTATTCCTACCTTTACCTAAAACAAGGAAACTAATTAATAAGCTACACCCCCACCCCCACCACCGCCACCACCACCGCCACCACCCTACACACACACACACACCACACACACACACACACACAGCTCTGACCAAAGCTACTCATCTCACATTTCTTTTTAATGAAAAACTAGTTCAGGCATCCAAATGCTGTAGAGGGAGTGGTTTCTAGATGAACAAACAAAAAGAAAAAAAGGGTGCATTTATGGGCGTGCTCCTAGGGTGTGTTCCTTATGGGTGAGCCATTGGTCATAGCCACAAACACATTCACACAGTAGTTACTCAGAGCTAATAAAGAAAGTCATTTGAGCTTGTTTGTATCTACAGATAAAGGTGAGTGTGTGCATATTACATATGTAGCCACAATTGGGATGGGATGTAAAGTTTAGATTGTTTATATCATTGTTTATATTTTGTATAATATATTAAGCTATATAATTCTTCTTTAACAAATGTATTTTTCTAAATATATGCAACTTGATTTTTTTTCTTTTCTGTCTTTGTGTAGGACTGAAAACCAATCAGTATCATTTCTCTGCATGCACAAGTTCTGGTTGAACAAATCCAGTGTTCAGACCCTGTTCATCTGATTGTTAGTTAAGAGTGATTGATTTGAATTCACTTACTAAACAGAAGTAGTCCACCATGGCACGTGAACAGGACTACTACACTCTCATGTCTGGGCTGCAGGAGCTTGATTTCCAAGGGAAAGCAGTGCCCAGCGATCTTGTACTAATAGGTGAACATGCCTTTCCACTTGTCATGAATCCAAGAGGTCAGGTGCTGATGGCTGCATCTCATTACGGTCAGGGACGTATAGTGGTGTTGGGACACGAGGAATACCTAACACGCTTTCCTGGCCTCATAGAGAATGCCCTAATGTGGCTCATGCCATGTACCGGTGATGCCGGCATTGTAGGGATCAAGGGGAGTTTACGTTCAGTAGCTGAGAACTTGAACTACTGCCCTATCAAGACAGAGCTGGGAGACTTTCGGGGATGGATTAGCTATATATATCACAGATGCTAACAGTGTCGAGAACTGTGCAAAGGATCTGATTGCTTTCCTCAAAGCTGGAGGTGGTTTGATCATTGCTGGCCAAGCCTGGAGTTGGTCTAATGACCATCCACAAGAAAACACTATAAGGAACTTCCCAGGAAACAAGGTGTGCAGTGTTGCAGGAATTTATTTCTCTGAACACCCAGGAGAAGTTGGAAAATTTCCTGTTCCAAGAAATATCCCTTCTAATTGGCTTGCTGTTTCGTAAGTTCAGCATACATTTTTGTTTTTTACCCATTCTTTAACAAACCATGCATTTCACCATCTGTCTTGTCTTTTTTCAGAATAGGTAAAGACTTCAAAGATGATCTAGAGTTCCTGCTACAAGGTGTGTCCGAGTTTTGACACCACAGGAGGGGCTATAGCATCTGAGGTGATGGTGCATGGACCATTAGCATTTCCCATTGCGGTCACTCCGGCTGGAAAAGCATTCATTGCTGGTGCATATTACGGACAAGGTCGAGTAATTGTGGTATCCCATGAAGGCTACCTGGGCCGGGACTCTCTGTCCACATTCATGATCAATGCTATCAAGTGGCTTGATGAGGGTCGGACGGGGTGTTATTGGGATCCTACCCAGCCTCAAAGCAGCCCACACGGTACTGAGCAAATCAGGTTTAGATTGCCAGTTGACTGGCTTCAGAGAAGATCTGAGCGTCTACGTCTGCACTTCCTACAGTGATGCCCAGTGTGCAGAGATCCAAGAATTTGTTGCTGAAGGTGGAGGTCTTCTGATTGGGGGTCATGCCTGGTATTGGGCTCAAACCCACCCTGGCTGTAATGTGATGACCGAATACCCAGGAAATCACATTCTTAACAAGATGGGATTGTGCCTCTTAGGCAACACCTTGGGTGGAGGGTTATATAAGGCCCAAGAAATAGAGCATAGGTGTAGAGAGGGGTATCACTTTCGTAGCATGCTGCAGCGATTTGCTGAACATGTAAGCCAGGGAAAAGAACTGACTGATCATGAACAGGGCTGCTTGAAGCAGCTGGGCTGCGACTGTGCCAATTACCTTAGTACGTGTTCTCACGACAGTGCCGCCTACACTTCAGGTGCTAGCACTTCTTACTGACATAGTGAAGGAAGCAGGTGTTCCACAGGTGTGCAGTAATTGTCCTGTTGAAAGTGCCAAAGACCACCTGATGCTCCACGTTGGGACTGAGGTATACAAAGTGTCGCCTAATCCGGATGCCCTTCTTCCATACATCATCAAGGACAGACCCGACTTGCCAACTGTGTCTAATGCAAGAGTCCGGATCAGTGCAAACACTGCGGGTATGAAAGTTTTCTTGCCAAATGCAGAAGGAAAATGGTATTCCTTGTTTAAGTTTTACAATTTCTGAGCACACTATAAAATTACTTGTTTCAGCTTGTGAAGAATGGATCAGCACAGGCTTATATCTTTCTTCTGGTATGAAGACGTTCATAGCAATACCTCCGGAGATCGTTGGGAAAAATTGGCAGGTAATCAATAGTCTATATACATTACATGTTTCCAATAAAGGAATAGTGCTGTATGTAATATACTTGTCATTCTAGAAACAAGTTTAATGCTCATAGGGCTTGGAGAGCATGTTATTAACATGAGGAGATACTCTATATACACAGTAAAATCCCCCAAATCCCCCATGTAATCTGCTCAGATTACATTTGGTCCCTCTCTGAATAGTTAAAATAACACTGAAGCAGAGTTCAAGTTAATGAGATAATTTAGCTATTAATTGATGATTTAACATTTGTGTTTCTCTTGTGTTTTTCTTTTCTTCAGTGATTCTGCTTGTTAACAGCAGGTGTTCATCATTAATGTTCAATCATCACTTAATTAATTGCTTAACTATCTCATTAACTTTAACTCTTTAACTCTGCTTTAGTGTTATTTTAACACTATTTAGAGAGGGACCAAATGTACTCCAGACAGAATTGATTTAACTCTGTAGATTTTGCTGTGTAGGTGCAGCTTGGTTGCCAGACAGATAACATTGGTGGAGCAAATGTCCTGAAACGGGCTCCTGTGGTCCATGAGCGATTTCCCTTGGACAAAGAAATGGTCCAGGTCTGGAATCTGTGGGGAGGGCTCATTTACCTAATAGCACCTCCCCAGAGCAAAGTGGATAGGGTGGAAATTGTCGTGCAGGTCTCAGTACAGGCTCCATACTTCAAATCTGGTAAGAATTCTGAATTACTATTCAGTGAGCATCACAGTAAGGTTTCTATTCAGAACATTTAAAGGTCTATGGTAAAACTTGTCATGTACCACAGGAGAGACAAGTGTAGCTGACTGGGTGAGCGGGATCCGTTCGGCACCTGCCCCCTGGGCCGAACTTGAGTTTGACAATATCATCATCACATTAGAATCAGAGTTTATAAGGAATCTGGACCGCCCTGATGAGGTGGCTACACTTTGGGATACCATAATGAGAAGCATAGCTGACCTGGCAGCAAGACCTGCCAAGTTCCCCCGCAAGGAGCGGTTTGTTGCAGATGTTCAGATCTCTCACGGTCAGTGGTACTATTGCTGAGATAAAGAACTATCACTATTGTAACAGAATCATGCCATTAATATTAATTACATTCACACAATCCTAACGATAACACTGTTCCTCCTATTACCCCCTCAGGTTTCATGCATGCTGGATATCCCATCATGATGCACTCCAACTCTGCCCCAGCACTAATAAAAGTAGAGGAAGCCTATAAAAAAGTGGTATTTGGGGAGCCATTCATGAGTTGGGTCATAACCAGCAGCGTGGAGTTTGGGAGTTCCCTCCACACACCACTGAGTGCACCTGCAACCTGTGGTCAGTGTACATACATGAGGAAGTGCTGCAATTGAATAGAGCTAATGCTCATCCCGCCATGACTCCAGAAAACCGCCAGGCTCGTACCAAGATGTATTGCAATGGTGGTAAGGATTTGAAAAGCTGGAGTATGTGGACAGCACTCGAGACTTACATGCAGGTAAACAGACTGCGAAAAAAGTTTTAACAATTTGTTTATTCGGTTAAATGCATGGGTTTATTAAAATTGTTTGATAAATTACATTTTTGGTTACATCATCATTGCCAGTATTGTAATTTTTTTTAGGAGAGTTTAAAGCAAGAATTAATTATTTGTGAGCACTGGAAGTTAATTTTTAAAAAGAAATTTGTAATTTAAAAAACAAAACAAAATCTTATTATATAAATATAAAAAATTATATTTATACCAATTTTTGTGTAATCTTCAATCATCTCTCTAACCTTTTTCTTTTCTTTTTTTCAAGCTTCAGGAAAAATTTGGCTGGGATGCTTTTAAGAAAGTTTTTACTGCCTACCATAATATGAGTGGAGTGCCAAATGACAATGCAGGCAAGATGAATCTATATGCTGAGACCTTCTCCAAGGTGGTCAACCTGAATCTGTGCCCCTTCTTCAAAGCGTGGGGTTGGCCCATCCAGACCAGCACAGAAGAGAAGATCTCTCATCTCCCTGAGTGGAGTGACCATCCTATGAGCCAGTACACATAAGAACGTCTCAGATAGCTTTTAAATTTTGCAGTGCCAGTTTTAATGTAATTGAGGGGTAAGATTAAGTATAAAATGTGATATATTTTTATCTGGAGTTTCATGGACATTATTGTATTCATGAGCAATTGATTCATCCCAATGTGAGGCACAAACTTAGAAATATAATTTTAAAATTTCTGAATATTCTTGTTTTTAATAAAATGTATCTATAGGGTAAGTGGGTTAAGGTCAAGTACAGTATAACCTGAACATGCATGTTAAAAACACAACATATAAATACTAAAAACCCTCCTGGGTGAAGTATTAACAATATCACATACATCTAACAATATAACCAATGTCTCTCTGCATACATATAATACACTCACATAAAGTGATATATACTATAGCAAATCTCAACTGCTTGATTGTATATTGATATTAAACGTAAACTATATTATTGCTCAGCTCTAAACTAAATCTGCACAATTAGGCATCAAAGTATTATAAACATTAACAGAAATTTCCATAATGCTGCTTACAATGCATATTGTAAATAAAACACTATACACAAACAATTGACTTTTGATGCAAAAATATGTAAGCCAAAAATTTCTGCAAGCTCTGAGACCTCTAAAATGAAAAAGTATTAAAATCATAACAATGCTTTATTTTCAAGATACAAACATTTTTGATATATATGTGTTTCATTTCTGCCAAGCAATATCAATATGAGATGTGTAACAAAAATTAAAGTTTACAGAGTTTCAGAAACAGTACTAGCTACATTAAACTGCTATATTTAATGTTGAATATAATGTATAATAAAGCAGTTAGGCAATATTTGTGGGTCCTGATAATGCCAAATGTCTGATTTTTACCAGTAAAAAGGGCTTACATTATTTATATGTATATATACATTTTCAGGTTCATCATCTGGTGTCACCATTGTTTTACTGCTTAGTTCTCTCTTAGGTTCAGCTATCCTAATTCTAATTTTGTGTTAAAATTGAGTTTTATTGCTCAGTGACACACCTAATCAAATCTTAAAATATTGTAAATTCTTTATTAAGTTGCATGTTCAACAAAGTTATTGAAAATTGTTAATGTTTTGTTTATTATGATACGTATCATATCACAGTATGGTAAGCTGAGTGTATCGTTACACCCCTAGTAAAAGGCCATCAGCCACATGAAAATTAAATGCCACTGCAAAAACAAAAATGTGCAATTAACGGTTCATTTGCTTCCTTTTTGCTATTAGTGAACACCTATACTTCTAATCGGCATGTCATTGTCAACCTGTCGGATCCACCCTATTAGTTTCACTGCATCTGGGAGAACCATCCCAAATATATATGTACAGCACTTATTGAACATGCCACAATTTATCCTTGAAAAACTGCTAATAGAGTTAAAATATTTGCAACATAAAGTAGATTAGAATGACTCAAATATCCCTGACACAGACATCAGGTTTTGTGGCAGCATGTATCACTTAAAGACATTTCCTCCAAGCAAACAGAGATACTAAAAGATGTGTGTGCAGCTGTCCAGCTGATTTTACATTGGATAAAGCCTCCCTTTTACCCTGCTCTGACAGAGGGTACCCAACACCATATCAATAATAACAAACAGATCACAACTTAAAGAAACCTAAAGATACACAACTTTAAACTATGGACCTGATTCTAGCTTGTGGCATGTTGGCTGAGCATCCAGCTGATCTAAAGCTTCACAGTCACACTAACCCTAAACGCTGATACAGATTATATTATCACCATGCCCATCTCAGCTCTCTGTGCCCTAGTGTGGTGGTGAGTAGGAATGCATTAGTGGAAACAAAAGCACTGGCAGTGGTAATGATGACTTGGCTTACAGAAACACAGAGCCCTGTGCATTGGGACAATATTAGTCTCACAGCAACATACAGACAGGGGAGTATGGGGGGTATTTAGACAGTCGGCACTCTCATCTGTCACATTCCTCTCATCTCTGCCTCTACATCAATGCATCCATCCATTTATCTCTCTTCATCCCTCCCTTCAACCCAGCAAACATGGCCACTTTCAGCCATTGATTCATCAGCACATCTGAGCAGTTCTGTTAGTCCACCTGTCAGCTAGTATGAATCAATGTGTTTATCTTTCTTTCAATCTGTCCTCTGGAATACATATGACTTTGTCAAGTTGTTAATAAGCTATACCTTCAGCTAAACTCTCCATATATCAATAACTCTACAAATACAATTAATTAATCTGCAGCTGACATTCTCCCATTATAATAAACCAAGCTGTCTGTATTGCACAATAAATCTCTTATTCACAATGTTTATGGCTTGTTTTATATTAGTGTTTTAGTTCCGTCATGTCTTGTAATGTATATTGAGTGTTACACCATCATTGCAATCAATATCTAGTGTATCCAGAACAATTCCAAATTGATTATGGTGACTTTCAGCAGTTATTTTCAGGGACCATTGCATTTAAAATTGAGTTTAAAATTACACAAGTTAGAAAAGTTTTTATGTAAGTTCAGGTCCTGTAATAGATCATTTAGGGAAACTGTAATTGAGAAGAACAGACCCACAAAAAGATAAAAACAAGAAACTAGTGTGAAGTCACACGCTCATGTCAGTGTGATCGCTGTGTGTCTCTGTGTTCAGTCTCTGTAGCCCTTATCCACAGCCTAAGCTTATCCTAAGGAAACTGAAATGACGTCTAAATACTGAGAGTCCTACAATAAAACACACAGACAGTCACATATGAGTATGAGACATTACTGCGGTCACATCACATCAGGAGATCATTTCAGAATAAACACAGCCAGAGATATGAATGAAAAGCTGCTAACAGATTAATAAAGTAAATGATAAACAACATTCTCTTAATCACTTACACACAGAGACCCTGTAAGAGATGAAAATATCCATATATTTATAGATCAGTCACATCACAGAATTAAACTCTTATTAAAACAATTTGAGACTAAAGTGGAGCTGAATATATTATTTTTATTCTCCAGTTACACACATGAGGCCTGTTACTGAACAATCAATTTAAAAGCATTAAATAAAATATATACTCACAATATTTTAGTTCCTTCAGTTTATGATGTGGATCATCTTTAAGATCAGAGATCAACTTCACTCCTGATTTTCCTAGTTTATTCCTAGACAGATCCAGTTCTCTCAGGTGTGAGGGGTTTGATCTCAGAGCTGAAGCCAGGGCAGCACAACCTTCAGCTGTGATGCCACAATCACTCAACCTGTAGAGAACAATGAGTTTACAGTTTGAATTGTAGTTCAAATATCTATAGTTTGTGATTCATTCTAGTCTGCTGCTGACAGAATGAGATTTGTGCATGTTGATGCTCAACGTGCTGTTTGAAACTGTCATGTTCGAGTCATTGGGGTGGCACTCGGTGTGTTTCGACTGCAGTTCTGGGTTCTGGGAAAAATCTCCCCCTCAGAAAGTCCCTACTCATGGGGTAGTATACTTTTTCAAACTTCAGGAACTTTCAGAGGTGGGACTTGGGCACTGAACATGCTGATTGGTTGACTCCATGCAGCATTTTATTTCAACCACAATTTTTAAAGTCTGTTGCGGTGCATGCAATAAGAGTTGTTTGCTATTCAAATCAACAATGGAGTTTAAAAAACATGACTGATGGACTAACAACAAGGTTCAAGCTTTATTAAGAAATATAGCTGGACCTGGAAAGTAACCCGCAGTCCTATGTCAGCTGATTTAATCTTCACAGTACTTTAGACCGTGATGGAAATACAGACAGCAGTAGGTCTGGGGGTAAAAAAGTTCCTGAGAAAAACATTCTTGGGACAAATTGTTCCTGGTAATTTCGGTGGAAAAGCGGCTTAGTACACTCTTACAGGAGGACATTTGCGTCACAGGACCCACGTGTTCCCCATTACATTTATTTATTAACTCTTGTGATCAAACACATAATAGTGTTTGTTTGGTCTCATCTGGCAGCTTATAAACTGAATTGAAATGTGGTGAACTATTTATTTTATATGAACTATATTAAACTACTTATTTATTCATGGGGATTTTAGTTTTAGAGTTTAAGTTGATTTCAGTTTTACAATTTACATTAAGGGACATGCCTTACTGAGGACAGAGATGTGTGAATATAAGAGAAATGATCTTACCACAGTATCTCCAGTTTACAGTGAGGATCCTTCAGTACATCAGAGAGAAGCTTCACGGCTGAATCTCCTAGTTTATTCCATGGACAGACTTATTTTCTCAGATGTGAGGAATTTGATCTCAGAGCTGAAGTCAGGCAGCACAACCTTCATCTGTGACTCCACAATCATACAACCTGTAGAGAACAATGACACACTCTTCACTCTCTCAGTTTAGATCAGATCAGTTTAGCAGTGAAATTATTAAACAGAAAGTACAAACCTAAAGCACAAATTAATGTTTGATGGATCATTAGACTGAGATCTAAAATGTCACAAAACATGATCATAAAACATCTGTGTCATTCAATCAGGAAAAATAATATCTTATATTTGCATATAATAAATGTCTTATGCAAAATAATTAAAATAAATTTTAATAAATGACACTATTCACATGGGTTAGTTTTACTATGTTACTCAGATCTCTACTATGTAGTATGTATGGACTATCAATTAGTGTGTGTGTATATACTTTACATTGTGATTCATGTGTAACAGTCAAATATGATCTTACAACAGTTTCTCCAGCTTACAGTGAGGATCCTGTAGTACATCAGACAACAGATTCACAGATTGTCCTAGTTTATTTCTAGACAGATTCAGTTTTCTCAGATGTGGGGGGTTTGATCTCAGAGCTGAAGCCAGTGCAGCACAACCTTCATCTGTGACTCCACAATTATACAACCTGTAGAGAACAATGAAACATTCTTCACTCTCTCAGTTCAGTTCAGGTCAGTTTAGCAGTGAATCTTAAAGCACAAATTAATATGTGTGATCAATTTGTGGAGGGTGGGGGGGAGGGGGGTATTCAACATACGCAGAAAAGTCTCTTGCAGTTCACAAAGCTTATGATACGTCATGCACCTTCCCTATTAAACTTGTGGAAAAAGTGTAATTGAAGCGATGCCAGTTTACACTTTCTTCGTAACTTGTATATAGAAGGCGGTCTGGCGGAAGCTTGATATTCGTCTTCATAACTTGTTTAAAATATGGATATTTTTTTACACAAACACATCACTTAGCTTCAGAAGGCCTTTATTAACACTCCGGAGCTGTGTGGAGTACACGTTTATGATGGATGGATGTGGATGGAAGCACTTTGATGGAAGCTCATACTCATTGAACCCTATCACTGCCTTTATAAAGCTTGGATGTGTTACAGGCCCCGCCTCCAGAGACCCGTCAGACAGATTACTGTAAAAACAGGATAAAATGAAAAGAAAAGGAGAGTCACTGCTCTTTCACAGCTCCTCTGTTGATATGAGGAAGCATGCGCAGTTCACCAGTCCGGTGTTACGAGATTTTCGGGTTTCTGAGATTTTCGGTTTCCGAAAATGTGAATATGAATATACATGAATATTAATGAGTTCCCTTTCAATATCGGTCTCTTCACGTCGTGTCAGATGCTGACGCATTGGGGAAACATCTTTCTCCTAGAAATACTAAAGCCTGATTGAATTGCGCTATTGCACTGCAATAGCCAATGGCGTTCAAGCGCTCAAATGTGAGGGGACACCGCCCCTCTATATAAGGCGACGCTTGGCGCCATTTCGTCAGAATCTTTCTTCTTCATACTGCATGTTAGAAGCCTTTTTCGCCGTAGATTCATCGCCGAACAAGTGGATTTTATTCTGAAAAGAAATATCCTCTTCGAGCATTCCGGTGAAAACAATAATTAAAAATGTCAATTAAGCCTTGCATCATCTGCGCGGGACCCATTGAGCTCCAAGACGGACAATGATTTGTGCATCCTTTGCCTGGGCCGCGCCCACGCGGAGGCTGTCATCGTCAAGCCCAGTTGTCCTCACTGCGAGGAGATGAATATTAAGGTTCTCCGTACTCGGATCACCATTCTGCTGAATGAACAGCCAGTCACTGCGGGTACCGAGCCGCGGAGGAGGGCGCAGCGTTACCCTGGGATGGAAACTGGCAGGCCCAGTGGTGAACCCACGCCGGTGCTTCTCACTCTCCTGATTGGATGAGTGGTTTCTTCAACCCGGCCATTGCCACAAAGCGGGCTTCAAAAGACCAGCCCACCTTTTTTCCTGAAGTGAACGCAAAGGTATCTAAAATGTGGCACGCCCCGTATTCGGCTCGTGCCCACATCTCTGGGCCAGCACTTCTCAACACAATTGATGTCGCTGACACACAGGGATATTCATATCTCCCCCCTGTGGAGGAAGCAATTACTGCTCATCTTTGCCCGGAGTCTTTGAAAATAAAGTCTACAGTGATGCACCCCAACAAAGCGTGCCGCACCACCGCAAGCATAGCCGTAAAAGCCTACACTGCAGCTGGACAAGCAGCCTCGGCCCTCCATACAATGGCCATGCTGCAAGTTTTTCAAGCTAAAACGCTGAAACGGCTGAATGAGCATGGCCAGGACCCAGAAATATTCCGAGAGCTCCGTAGCGCCACCGACCTCGCCTTGTGGGCTACGAAATCAACGGCCCAATCCATCAGCCGCACAATGGGGAGTCTCATTGTGCTGAATCGTCACCTTTGGTTGACTTTAATGCATATGAAGGACGCGGAGAAGTCGGCCCTTCTGAATTCCTGTCAACCCCTCCGGCCTCTTCGGCAGCTCTGTGGAGTCCTTCTCGGAGCGCTTCACCGAAGCTCAAAAGCAATCCAGGGCTATAAAGCACTTTATGCCCAAGCGCTCATCCTCAGCCCAGTGCTCTTCATCTGGACCTCTTCATCTGGATCAGCCTTTAAGCCACGGAAGGAGCCGGAGCTTCCAGGCAGACTCAAGGAGCCCCGAGCTGTTCGTTACCCCTTCCCTAAACGGCAAGGTCCTCGCCCTTCAAGAATCCCAGCCCCGAGAGCCCAGCCGCGTTCCTGACGGCCCGGTCAGGAAAAGGAACCTGCAGCTCAGCATTGGAGATAAGCCGGCATCGAAATCCTCTAACAGTTTCCCTCGTCCCCCCGCCTGTTGCGGGCAACGAGAATGTTGTGAAATGTTCTGAATGATTGCGTTAAAACAAATCCTCTCGCTCATCCGACCCAGGATTGGTTTGCTTCTGTGGATCTAAGAGATGCATATTTCCATATCCAGATAGTCCCTTGACACAGGCACTTTCTGAGATTTGCGTTTGAGGGAATCGCGTATCAGTTTACCGTCCTTCCCTTCGGTCTGTATTTAGCTCCACACACGTTCACAAAGTGCATGAATGCTGTTCTCTCCCCTCTACGTCTGAACGGAGTGCGCGTTCTAAACTATCTGGATGACTGGCTGCTAATGGCTCGTTCAGAGAATGTGCTGGACAGTCACAAGCATATGCTTATCAACCACCTGCAGTGTTTGGGGCTTACGATCAATTTTCAAAAAAAGCAAACTCCAACCCACACAGTGTATTTCGTTCCTAGGAGTGAGCCTCGATTCTCTCTCTATGCAAGCCCGCCTGACTCCGGAGCGCGTGCAAACGGTCACGAACTCGCTCGCAGTGTTCAGGGAAGGGAAATCGTTACCATTAAAATGCTTTCAGAGAGCACTTGGGCTGATGGCGGCAGCCTCAGCAGTGTGTCGCCTGGGTATGCTACACATATGCGCCCGCTCCAGATTTGACTGAAAGCCCGCGTTCCGGCACACGCTTGGCATTCGGGATCAATGCACATATTGGTGACTCGCAGTTGTCTAGAGGCAATAGCCCCTTGGATGAGCTACACGCTATACAAACGGGGCATGATGATGGGGCAGGTAAGCAGATGCAAAACTGTCACGACAGCTGCATCATGCATGGGCTGGGGTGCCCTTTTCGATGACAGTCCAGCTTTCGGTGTTTGGACAGACACGGAGAAAGCGTGGCACATAAATTTCCTAGAACTGTAGGCAGTTCACCTGGCCCTGGAGCAATTTTACGCTCAAGTCCACAACCATCATGTTCTCATTCGTTTGGACAACATGGCAGTGGTAGCGTATATAAATCACCAAGGCGGCATCAGCTCGCGCCCCCTCTTGAAGCTCACGACGGCTCTTCTGTTATGGGCAGACCAGCACCTTTTATCTATTCGAGCTGTCCATGTCCCCGGCTGTTTGAACTGCGGAGCGGACATGCTGTCGAGACAGGGTGTTCTCCAAGGAGAATGGAGATTATACCCTCAAACAGTGAGTATGATTTGGAACATATTTGGACCAGCAGAGGTGGACCTCTTCGCGTCAGCAGAGAACACCCACTGCCCACTTTTTTATTCCCTTATTTTTATTCACTTATTTTACTCCCTAATGGAACAGTCCATGCTGGGAGTGGATGCGCTCGCTCAGCGCTGGCCAAAAGCGCGCAAGTATGCATTTCCGCCAGTAAAAATCCTGCATCAAGTGCTGTGCAAAATCAGGGAGGAGAGGGAAAACCGTGCTGTTAGTTGCGCCGAAATGGCCCACTCAGCCCTGGTTCCCGGACTTGCTAGAACTGTTAACGGGACCCCCCTGGACAGTCCCGTTAAGGAAGGACCTATTGTCTCAAGTGAGGGGCTCGATTTGGCACCCAAATCCAAAACTGTGGGACCTGCACGTCTGGCCACTCAGCGGAGCCAGCCAGTAGCTGCACTCCCACAGCGCATGCTGAATACTATTGCTGAAGCGAGAGCCCTTCTACGAGGCGTCTCTATGCTCATAAAAGGAAGGTTTTTGAGAGCTGGTGTACCTCAAACACGGAAGTCCCTGTAAGCTGCCCAATTTCAGTTATACTATCTTTCTTGCAAGAGCGCTTAGATGGTGGCCGCGCGCCTTCTACGCTCAAAGTGTATGTTGCTGCTATTTCAGCTTTCCATGAGGAAATCGACATTCGACCCATTGGCAGAAATGATCTAGTGGCAAAATTTTTACGTGGAACGAGACGATAAACCCTTCTCGCCCACCCACTATCCCTACTTGGGATTTAACTTTAGTACTGAAAGCTTTGACGAGCCCACCATTCGAGCCACAGCAGTAAATTTAATTAAAAATGCTCTCCTATAAGACGGTGCTTTTGCTAGCGCTTGCTTCAGTTAAACGAGAGGGCGATATACACGCTCTTTCAGTCAACGAGTCCTGCATGGATTTTGGCCCGGGTGACTGCAAGGTCGTTCTCAAACCGAGAGAGGGTTATGTTCCTAAAGTACTCTCAACGCCGTTCAGAGCACAGGTTATAACTCTCTCAGCTTTTGTCTCTAATGAGCCTGCGGCAGGGGAACCCCCCTCTTCGCAACCACTCTGTCCTGTTCGCACTCTGTGCGTCTATGTTGGGTGCACTAGACAGCTAAGACTTTCAGAGCAGCTCTTTGTCTGTTTTGGCGGCCACACTAGAGGACTGCGTGTCTCAAAACAGAGGCTTTCCCATTGGATTGTGGATGCAATAGCTCTAGCTTACAGTTCACAGAATGTAGAGTGCCCTGTAGGTCTCCGAGCACATTCTACAAGGAGTATCACTTCATCATGGGCATTGGCAAACAGTATACCCATTGAGGACATTTGTTCTGCAGCAGGACGGGCTTCATCAAACACTTTTGCCAGATTCTACAATCTGGATGTTTCTTCGATAGCCTCTCGAATTCTGTCTGTACAAGAGTCTTGTTTAATATGCTCCTATTTAGCTTGCTGTATACTGCTATACACAAGTGATATGCTGCTTTGGATTACAGAGCTTGCAGGCATGCTCCGCCCCCCCCCTCATGGGCGCAGTGTTTCAATAAGGTCCGCTAGGCTCCCTTTTTTCATTGCAGGGTAGCGCCGGCGCGTCCGCCGCCTTACCTACCCAGGTCTTGTTGGAGCGGTTCCAGCTGAAATCATGTTGTGTCATCCCTACGTTTTGGCATAGCGTAACAACCCTATGTTGTATTAATGAACCAGGACTCGGCGCTTCATTTTGCAATCACCATAACACCAATTAAACCAATCAATTTATGTTTCTAAATAATAAAATATATAAGGGATTGTGAATATGGCATAAGTTGATCTTGGTTAGTTGCACTAATGAACCGGGATTAACCGCTTCTTTTTAGCAAGAATTGGTTAGGCTGCCGCCTAACCAATCCATAATGGTTGACCTCAGAGAGACTGGTGTTCAACTAGGTCCAGTGGTCTTACGCTGATGTGTTTAATGCAAATTACTTGAATGCTTATGCAACCTCACTGCCATGACTCATTGACAGTATTCGCAAACATATTTATGACTGTCCGCTCTGCCAACATCTGCCACCACTATCACAATCCCCGACATCTCAATTATTTTGACATTAACAAGCACTTTTAGACCGCTGAAGCAGACCAGACTAAAAATGTAACTTTTGCACCTTCTTGTCATCCTAACAACATACTAAGTGCTGCATAGTGGAGTACAGCAGAGCAGTGCAAAAACTTCAAATATTTTAGTAAAGCTAATAGGCTCGGTAGCTTTTGCAGCACGTACGCAAGCATGTAGTCTGCTATTGTTGTTGTTGTTGCTGTTACGTGACGTAACGGTGTCTGATTAGGGTCGAGACGTGGAGTGATGACATCATCGTTTCACAAAATATACGGATTGGCTGCACACACAAAAACGCAAGGGTGTCATTTTCAGATTTATACACTCTGGGACCCGGTTTCAAAAAATCAGGCTCCCAAAACGCTGGATAAAAAAATAAGAAAAAGAGTTGAAAGAATAAAAAGACAGTGTGTATAAAAAAAGTATAAACAGTTTCGGACATAGCACAGTGCTCAATCAGCAAATGCATAGGTAAAAATATGTGTTTTGAGTCTTGATTTGAATGTGGCTACTGTGTATAAAATAAAATGCAAACAGTTCGGACATAGCACAGTGCTCAATCACCAAATGCATAGATAAAAAGATCTCTTCTGGAAGCTGGTTTCAGCTGCGGCTGGCGTAACAGCTAAAAGCAGACTCTCCTTGCTTTGAGTGAACCCTTGGTATTTCTAAATGACTTGATCCTGATGATCTGAGTGATCTGTTAGGTGTATATTTTATGAGCATATCTGCAATGTATTGAGGTCCTAGGCCATTGAGTGATTTATAAACAGTAACAGTACTTTAAAATCAATTCTAAATGCAACTGGAAGCCAGTGCAAGGACCTGAGGACTGGTGTGATGTGTTCATGTTTTCTGGTTCTGCTCAGAATCCTGGCAACAGCGTTCTGTATGAGCTGCAGCTGTCTTATGGTCTTTTTGGGAAGACCAGTGAGGAGCCCATTACAATAATCCACCCTGCTAGTGATAAAAGCATGAACAAGTTTCTCTAAGTCTTGACTGGAGACAAAGCATCTAATTCTTGCAATATTTTGAGATGATAATATGCTGATTTAGTTATTGTCTTTACATGGCTACTGAAACTCAGGTCTGACTCCAAAATCACACCAAGATTCCTGACTTGATTTTTAATTGTTTGACCCCTAGAGTGAAGGTACGTGTTCACTTTGAGAACTTCATCTTTGTTTCCAAACGCAATGACTTCAGTTTTTGTCTTTGTTTAACTGAAGGAAGTTTAGGCACATCCAATTTTAATTTCATCAATGCATTGGCACAGGGAGTCAATGGGGCTGTAGTCGTTAGGTGATAGGGCTAGGTAAATCTGGGTGTCATCTGCATAGCTGTGATATGCAGTTTGGTTCTTTCTCATTATTGTGGCTCAGTGGCAGCATATATAGGTTGACAGGAGGGGTGCGAGTATTGAACCTGCCTATTCGATATAAAATGTTTGCGTATACAGCTAAACGCATCTCAGTGTGGACAGGCTCTCAGTTCTGACTGTTGAACTGTTTAACACTCTGGGGTCGGCGGTCACGCCGCATGATCACGCATTTTTTTCTAACCATGTGAAAGAACCAAAATACTCTGTCAATGTTGCACATACAATTAGAGTTAATCACCATTTAATCTGTGGAATATTTTCTTTTATTTTCTTTAATGCGGCCACGCCCCACGGAGCCAGCGCTATTCAGACGCAAATTCAGTCAATACATGCATTCATCGTCTCAATCGTGTATTTATTGTCTTGAAAGTGTTTTGAATAGCCATAGTTAGCGATCTCTGGCCTCTGTTAGTTCAGTTATTTCCTGGATTGCCTATTCTTCTTCAGTGCTCAGGCATTTGTGGACAAAAGGGGCAGAGCGCCCTCCGGCTTCAAGTATGAATTGTAAACACAGTATCCAGCGCTCATAGTATGACAATAAATCCTGAATTACTCCTCTGTATAGAAAATTGACAAACATATGAGAATCCATCAATATTTCTCCAAATGTGCATGCTTTTAAGGTAAAGCCTATATGAAATGCCATAGAGAACATAATTGTTCAGACATTTTGCATCACAGAAATAAATATATTTTAAAGAAATAATAGAATACCATTATTTTAAATTGTAATAATATTTCACAGTGTTGCTGTTTTTTTCTGTATGTTTGATATACACCATGAGCTTGAGACATGATCAATGTCTCACAGGTTTTTTCACAGCCTACCTGACTGAAAGGCCTCATTATTTATGCAGCTCATTAGAGCTCTTTATGCAATTCTTTTGTCTTCTCAGGTGAGAATCACCCATTATACATGGGATTCACGCCTCCACGCTACTGTTTTTCTTGACCAAATATGTTTTTAGAAAATTTAATCTCTCTATTGTTTTTATATGAACAAGCAGGCAGCATAATTTTTACCTCATTTTGAAGCAAAAACTCTAGTCTACAACCTCAAATACCCAGAGTCTTGTGAACAAAGATTTAATATACTTTTTTTGGCCTTATTTCAGTGACTTAAGTTTTTTGTTTTTTTCAAATAACCACGCATAAATGTATTCCTTCAAAAACAAAAACATGTACATACATGTTCCTCACATATTATTGTAGCCTAGTTTGTGCTGAATACAGTGTAATGACACTTTTTCCATTAATATGTTTATGAACAACTGAAAAAAGCACAAATGTCAGGGCATGTCAAAACTTCTCCAGGGCCCCAAAATCCTCAGACCCCTGAGGGTTAAAGTCAAGAAACTGAAATGTTGATTGTGTGTGAAGTGTGTATTCAGTGTGACTCTCAGTCCTGCAGTATCATGTTACTGAGGAGCAGCTCATGTGTTCAATCATTTACAGCTCAATCATAACTTTACATTGTGATTCATGTGAGAGTCAAATGTGATCTTACCCCAGTACCTCCAGTTTACAGTGAGGATCCTGTAGTACATCAGACAGCAGATTCACTGATTTTTCCTGTTTTATTCCCAGTGATTCAGTTCTCTCAGTGTGAGGGGTTTGATCTCAGAGCTGAAGTCAGAGCAGCACAACCTTCATCTGTGACTCCACAATCACTCAACCTGTAGAGAACAATGACACCTCTTCACTCTCTCAGTTCAGATCAGATCAGTTTAGCAGTGAATCCATTATTAAGAGAAAGTACAAACTTATAGTGCAAATCAATATGATAAATCATTGAGATCTAAAAATGTTACAGAGCACAAAACATGATCATATGTGTGTGTGATTTTACAAAATTAAAAACAATATGTTAGAAAGTGTCAATGCAGAAAGATGAACATGATGAACAGTAAGAATGAATCCGATGTGTTCTTCATTTCTCAGTTCTGACTGATGAGCTTGAGTCTGTTTAAATCAAGAGGCTGAAATGTTGATTGTGTTTGAAAGTGTGTACTTCAGAGGAGATGTGTTCAATCATTTACAGCTCAATCAGCTGAACTCACAGCAGCAGGAGGAGGCTGAACACTTCAAATATACTTTACATTGTGATTCATGTGAGAGTCAAATATGATCTTACCCCAGTTTCTCCAGTTTACAGTGAGGATCCTTCAGTACATCAGAGAGAAGCTTCACGGCTGAATCTCCAATTTTATTCCACGACAGACTCAGTTCTCTCAGGTGTGAGGGGTTTGATCTCAGAGCTGAAGCCAGAGCAGCACAACCTTCATCTGTGATATCACAATCACCCAACCTGTAGAGAACAATGACACACTCTTCACTCTCTCAGTTCAGATCAGATCAGTTTAGCAGTGAATCCATTATTAAAGAGAAAGTACAAACTTAAAAATCACAAATTAATATGTTTGATGGATCATTAGACTGAGATCTAAAATTTTACAAACATGATCTTAAAACATCTAAAGTATCATTCAATCAAGAAAAATGTCTCTTATTTGCACTATATTTAATGTCTGTCTTATGCAAAATCTGTTTTAATAAATGACAATTCACTACATAGGTTAGTTTTACTGTTACATAGATCTATAATATGTTATATGTATGGAGTATCAATAGTGTGTGAGTGTGTGTGTGTGGATTTACAAACACACACACACGAAAGTGTCAATTCAGAAAGGTGATGAACAGTGAGACTGAATCCAGCATGTTCTTTATTTTATAGTTCTGACTGTTCAGCTTGAGTCTATTTACAGTCATGAGACTGAAATGTTTGTTGTGTGTGAAAGTGTGTATTTCAGTGTGACTCTCAGTCCTGCAGTATCATGTCACTGAGAGCAGCTCATGTGTTCAATCATTTACAGCTCAATCAGCTGAACTCACAGCAGCAGAAAGAGGCTGAACACTTCAAATATACTTTACATTGTGATTCATGTGAGAGTCAAATATGATCTTACCTCAGTGTCTCCAGTTTACAGTGAGGATCCTGTAGTACATCAGACAGCAGATTCACTGATTTTCCTATTTTATTCCACGACAGACTCAGTTCTCTCAGGTGTGAGGGGTTTGATCTCAGAGCTGAAGCCAGAGCAGCACAACCTTCATCTGTGACTCCACAATCATACAACCTGTAGAGAACAATGACACACTCTTCACTCTCTCAGTTCAGATCAGATTAGTTTAGCAGTGAATCCATTATTAAAGAAAAAGTACAAACTTAAAAATCACAAATTAATATGTTTGATGGATCATTAGACTGAGATCTAAAATTTCACAAACATCATCATAAAACATCTAAAGTATCATTCAATCAAGAAAAAAGTCTCTTATTTGCACTATATTAAATGTCTTATGCATAATCTGTTTTAATAAATGACAATTCACTACATAGGTTAGTTTTACTGTTACATATATCTGTAATATGTGATATGTATGGAGTATCAATAGTGTGTGAGTGTGTGCGTGTGATTTACAAACACACACACGAAAGTGTCAATTCAGAAACAATGATGAACAGTGAGACTGAATCCTAAAGTCATGAGACTGAAATGTTGACTGTGTGAAAGTGTGTATTTCAGTGTGACTCTCAGTCCTGCAGTATCATGTTACTGAGGAGCAGCTCATGTGTTCAATCATTTACAGCTCAATCAGCTGAACTCACAGCAGCAGAAAGAGGCTGAACACTTCAAATATACTTTACATTGTGATTCATGTGCGAGAGTCAAATATTATCTTACCACAGTTTCTCCAGTTTACAGTGAGGATTCGCCAGTATATCAGACAACAGATTCACTGATTTTCCTATTTTATTCTCAGACAGATCCAGTTGTCTCAGGTATGAGGGGTTTGATCTCAGAGCTAAAGCCAGAGCAGCACAACCTTCATCTGTGACTCCACAATCACTCAACCTGTAGAGACATGAAAATCAAATGGCATAATAAATAGTTAAACACTATCTAAAACTATCAAAAAAGCTATCCAACAAATTTCAATTTCAACATAATTTAACAATGCCAAATTCTTATTCAAGTTTCATGGTTAAATTCACACTAATAAATGATGTTATGATTGAACTAAATTAATATTTATTAACTTAGAAACCACCCCTTTTTTCTAAGTTAATATTAATTTAGTTCAATCACTCTTCAATCACACAGTCTTCAACCAGGAGTCTGCAGTAGTACTAATAATTTAAAACATGGGAGAAAAACATAAAGTCAAATATAAATAAGCACCCTCAGTTGATACTGTAATAATATCATATTGGTGAAACAGGTCTGACAATCGATCATGTGCGCATTTGTGTTTGCGCTCAAAAGTCTCAAAAGAAGAACGTCAAAAGTTTCTATTTAAATTTATTTTTGCGGCGGTGAGAAATGTAGCCAATCACAGACATTACATGCTGCAAAATGGTATGTCAAAATAGATACATGCAATGTAGATACAGACTAATAGATTAACAGAAAAATACACTGTACATTGATATTCTTGTTATGGAGGAGCTTTTATGAACTTTTATTTTCCTAACGTTTTAACAGTGAAGTGGTTATTTTTATTGATACTTACTGAACTGATCTGGATTCTTTAATCACGGGCAGCAGCTTTCGAAAAATTTCCAGTTTTTCAGCTTTATTGTTTCCTCCTACAAATTTCTTAATATCAAACTCGTCCAGCTTCTTCTCTGATGTCAACAACACAAAGGCTAAAGCTGACCACTGAGATGAAGAGAGTTTGATTTCCTTTATTCTTCCAGATTTCAGATACTGTTGTATTTCCTCCACTAGTGAATGATCACCCAGTTCATTCAGACAGTGGAACAAATTGATGGATTTCTCTGGAGAGTCAATGGTCCTGATCTTCTTCTTGATGTACTTAACTGTTTTCTCATTGCTGTCAGATCTGCTCCTTGTCTGTTTCATTAGTCCTTGTAGGAGAATCTGATGAGACTCCACTGACAGACCCAGAAAAACCGTAGGAAAAGGTCCAGATGTCCATTTTTACTCTGTAGAGCCTCATCCACAGCTCTCTGATGGAGATCAGATAATGAAACATGTTCTGATGAATTGAGTTGAAACCTTTCCTTAACTTTAGACCTCAAACTCTGTTTGTTAATTTGGTCAAACACATTTCTGTTGTTGTTTGTACAGGAGAGGTGCACATATAGAGCCGCTAGATGTTCCTGAATGCTCAGATGAACAAAGCAGAAGACTTTCCCCTGATACCAGCCAACTCCTCTCTGAAGATCTGAGTGCACAATCCTGAGTACCTGATGCTTCTGTCACATCAATGCACACTCTCTCAGGTCTTCCTCATAGAAAATCACGTTGCCTTTCACAAGCTGCTGAAAAGCCAGTTTTCCCAGTTTGAGGATCATGTCTTCATCTGTCACCTTCTTCTCATAGTCCTTCTCATGTTTGATGTTGGTCTGAAGGATCAGGAAGTGTGTGTACATTTGAGTGAGAGTTTTGGGAATCTCTCCACTCTCTGCTTCGCTCAACATCTTCTCTAGAACAGTGGCTGAGATCCAGCAGAACACTGGGATGTGGCACATGATGTCGAGGCTCCTTGATGACTTCAGGTGTGTGATGCTTGCATTGGCCAGACTCTGATCACTGATTCTCTTCCTGAAATATTCCTCCTTCTGTGGCTCATTGAAGCCTCGTACCTCTGTCACTCGATGGACACACTCAGAGGGGACGAGATCAGCTGCTGCTGGTCTGGAGGTGATCCAGATGAGAGCAGAGGGAAGCAGATTCCCCACAATGAGGTTCGTCAGCAGCATGTCCACTGAGGCTGATTCACTTACATCACACAACCTCACATCGCTCTGAAAATCCAGAGACAGACGACACTCGTCCAGACCATCAAAGATGAACAACACTTTATATTTGTCACTGGATATTTCCATGTCTTTTGTTTCAGGGAAAAAGAGATGAAGAAGATCTGAAAGACTGGGTGTTTTGTCCTTCATCAAATTGATCTCTCTGAAAGGAAGTGGAAATATGATCTGGATGTCCTGATTCTCTTTCCCTTCAGCCCAGTCCAGGATGAACTTCTGCGCAGAGACTGTTTTTCCAATCCCAGCGACTCCCTTTGTCAGCACAGTTCTGATGGGTTTGTCTTGTCCAGGTAAAGGTCTAAAGATGTCATTGCATTGGATCGGTGTGTCCTCTGTTGCTGCTCTCCTGGATTGTGTCTCAATCTGTCTCACCTCATGCTCATTACTGATCTCTCCACTCTCACTCTCTGTGATGTAGAGCTCTGTGTAGATCTCATTCAGGAGTGTTGGGTTTCCCTGCTGTGCTGTTCCCTCATACAGACACTCAAACTTCTTCATCAGATTTGATCTGAATTTAAATATCACATTATTACATGAGTTAGCACAATGTCTATGATACTCTTTATGATATCTTAAAATTAAATCTTTTTACAGGAATGTTATACCTCAGATCAGTCCATGTATCTCCACTCTCAAAATCTATTATATTATGTATAGACTTGTCACTCCTTATAGACACACAGCTGGGCTCTGGTTCTGATCTCTTCTGATTAAATGAACTATAACAAAGAGAGATTAAAGAGAAATTGCTGTATTCAAAACAAACAAACAAGCACTTAAATTCTTATAGAAACACTTTAATGTTTTTTATATACACTATGTTGATACAAAAATTTAACCTAGCACTCATAGATGTGTCTCTGTGATCAACACATTATGTGTTAAGATAAAATCAGATTAAGTTAAGATTTTATCAGATAAAAATAAAAAATAACTATAAACAATGTACAACTTAATTTTTCATTATCAGAATACTGTTCTGATAACACAAAATGCCATAATATGATCATATTTTAATAGAAATGTTATACCTGAGATCAGTCTGTGTATCTCCACTCTTAAAATATACTGGTGGATCCATAGACGCATCACTCTTATAGACACAGCTGGGCTCTGTTCTGATCTCTTCTGAAACTATAACAGAACACATTTAATCCTTTATGATGATAATCACTATTATCATTTATCAAAGATAAGCATTTATCATAAAAACAAACAAACATTTTTTTTTTTTTTTTTTTTTTTTTTTTTTTGCATTCAACAAAAAATATCTTCTTGCCATCTTCAGACCTTTAACCATCTTTTAATTTAATCTAGTGTTTATTCACAGTACCTGCATCCTGGAGAAAAATCTTCATCCCTGGATGTTTGTGTGTCATCCATGATGAATCTGAACAGTTAAAACAGAATCTGATCCTCACCACTGACTCTGAATGGAAATGAGGAAACAGAGGCTTTTTCTCTGACTCTCAGGATCATAAGACACTCAAATACACAATATTAATGTATGTTAAAACAAATGCTCAAATAAGGCAGGCAGGGGCCACTTGTGATTTTAGGGAGCACACTTTAACATTTATCTTAAAGGTGTAGTTCACCTAAAAATTAAAGTTCTGTCATAATTTACTCACCCTTCTGTTGTTCCAAATATGACTTTCTTCTGTTGGACATAAATGAAGATAATTTTAAGAAATGTTTCATTGTTTTTTGTTTTTTTTTGTTTGTTTGTTTTATTGTTTTTGTCAATGGGCACCGAAACAGTTTAGATACTAACATTCTTCAAAACATCTACTTTTTGTTCAGACAAAAGCAGTGTTGGGGAGTAGTTAACTACATGTAGCGGCGCTACTAGTTTTAACTACATTTTTCAGTAGCTTGTATGTAGTTCAGCTACTTTTAAAACAGTGTAGCTTTTCCAGTAGCTAACTACATTTTCAAGCAAGTATCGGTGTAGCGCGACCAAAGCTACAAGCTACATTCCGTTTGTTGCATTCTGACGAGCTCATTCATGAAGCAGCACAGCGTCTCAGATCACGAACTAAATCGGTGCATTAATGCTGCCATCTATTGTTATATAAGCATCTTGCGGCTTTGTAAGTTCATCAGCAGTTCATCGAGAAGAGATCGCCTGATGATTAAGCCTATGTAAAGGAGTGGGTTCACCACTGCACGAATCGATTATAAATGATTAAAACGCTGTCAGGTGCCTTTTTAAATGGATTATTCTGCTTTATTGCAGTCTATATCAAATGTATGCAAACTATATTATTGCAATGGTGACCCGCCATAGTCTAATCTGTCCCGCCAGTTTAATGAACATAAGGTCACTAACGCGGTGTTTAATCATTGCATTGGCAAAGCATCCGTCAACTGAACAGAAAACAACAACATAGCTTAGTGCACTGATTTGTACAAAGCGCTGAGCAAGACATTTAGAGATTTAAGTTTTGTATTAATCAACAAAAATTTACAAAAATTCAAAATTCTAATCCCGCATGTATGGTAGCAATTTTGGTCCCGTGATTAGAGCGTGAATGCAGCTAGAAGAATCACTTCTGAACTGCAGAGTGCAATTGGTCGTCGGTCCTCTCGCATGTAAACAAAACTTATAATACATTCAGAATTTTAATATATAAAGCGTGCAAAGAGAGTCAGTGTGAGATATAGTATTGACATTGAGTAGCCTATATACATTTGAGTATTGTATTTTTGATATAGTTTACAAATAAAACCTATGCTTTTAAATCATAATTGTAGTGCATTGCTTTGTTTAAACCCCAAACAAATTACTTACATTCTTCATTAACAGTTATCCAGTTATTTGTAATGCTATGTCATTAAAAAAAAAAAAAAAAAAAAATTAAAAGTAGTTTCAATGTAGCTAGCTACTTTTTGATAGTAACTTGTAGTGTAGCTAACTACTTTTTCAAAAGGGTAGCTTGACTGTAGTTTAACTACTTTAATTCATGAGTAGCTTGTAGCTTGTCAAACTACATTTTTAGAGTAGCTTCCCCCAACACTGGACAAAAGAAACTTTTTACCGGTTTGGAACAACATGAGGGAAATAAATGATGACATAATTTTAACCTCAACCCTTATATTTGCAGAATATTGAAGTAATTTTACGGGTCATGTATCACTCAATACATGTGAACTAAAATGATTTCAAGTTGATCTATTTATTTGACAAGTAATCTTGTATTTCAGTGTAATAAGAGCAGTGACATAACACTTTAATAAGGCACTTCTGCATGTGTTTTTACACATACTATAACACAAAACAAATTGATAACAAAAAAAAATTAATTTATCGTAATATTTATGTCATTTTAAACGCAAAACTAAGCCGTTTATTTTACATGTTATTTGTAGCCTACGTCGTCTCTGATAGACACTTTGAAAAGTTGCATAGTCTTAAGTTATGTGCTTAAAAACAACATCTAAGCCTACTGTATAGCAAAACTAAATTGTATGATTGTATTATTTCTCACTATATGTGAATATGAAAGGAATTAAATATTTTCATTTACCGTAGGCTTATCTTTTCTCGGGTATCTTGCTGCAGATGTAAAACACCGTCTCTGTCAGGGGCTTTCCTCCGAAGAGGCAAGGGAGGCAGTAAAAAAAACTGGATGAGAAATAATCAATATTACAAAAATTTAAACAACGCAAATGTACAAAATTCGACATTATAAGTGTAAAAGTCCCTTTTTTTCTAAAAAACATTGTCAAACAGCGACACCAGCAGGTGAAGTTACAGCTTCGGGTCACTGTGCCTCCCTTCAGCTCATAGAATAATGCAGAACCCCTAAAGCAGTCTAGGGGTGCGTCCGAAAACCTAGTAGCTCTGTCCCTCGCTGTCGTAAGAAGAATGCCTTGTACGGCAGTGTTTGTGCATGAAGGTACCTCACGAATGATCTGAGGCAGCGTAACAGTTTAATGATCTACAGCAATAGTGCGAGCTTGGTGAGAACTAAACAAATATTTAATTATTACAGTAGTAATTTCTCGATAGAAATTATATCAAAATTGAAATATGTTGGTCAAAATCGTACATTTATACACAAACTGAGCAGCAAACGCAACTTTCGGACTCCATCTTTATTTTTCTATCTCAACTGTCACAGAATGGATTGTGGGATATCAAAGGCAGCTAAAAATCGATCTGAGGGAGGTATCTCATGAGACAGGAAGTGAAGCTAACATTGGATTTGGACGTGCCTTGATGCCTTACCAAAGCCACTGGAAGGCAAGCCTGCAACCTTTAGCCAAAAAGCGTACGCTAACGCCGCCCCCGCGGTACGCAGCGAAGGAGACCAGAGGCTGTTTTTTGAATGGATGTCAATGGATGAGAGGCTTCACTATGCTGATTAAACAGCTTTTGTGGGGAAATAATCATTTAATGAATCAACAGTCTGTTTGCCAATCTTCAGAATGTTTTACATTAAACAATACTTTCGTTGGGAACTATATGTAGATTTTAGCTTGATAAAAATTTATTTTTTAAGGGAAGGCAGACTAGGGAATGTTGCAACTGACGTCACTGCCATTACACGATAGGCTGAGAGGTGCCACACGTGATTAAGTTAGTTACGCTTTCTCCAATGGTAAGAGATACAGACCCTCTTATCTCCCTATTATATACAATCTCTGGCCTACTACCTTGAAATGTGTCCTCAGAAAGCAGCATTTTCCAGTTTTCGGACGCAGCCTATGGGTGGGTTTAGTGGGGGGTGATTGAGAATGAATGGGGGAAAGTCACGTGAGAGGAGGCAATGCCTCAACTGCGCTATGATTGGATATGATCGGTTATGATTAGATATGATTGGTTCGTGCGATAAATCCCGTTTCTTGTTTTCGTGCGCGTTCTCGTCGAATCGGCCTGAATGAAGACAGTGATGGCGTTAATGGGAAGACTACTTAAAAAGTAAGTAAACCCCACATATCACCGCTTTGTGTCATGTTAAAATCGAAACTCGAAATGACCTGAAAACATGATGACTGCAGGGGGTTTTATTGAGCAATCAGCGAGGTGAAATTAAAGGTAACCTACATCTTTGTGTCTGTGAGTGAGTGATCAGGGAGTACAAGAATATTGAAAAGCTGAATATTATGCTGCGTTCCAAGCAACCCGTAACCCGTGTTTTTCCAACCTTCTACCCGTGAAAGTGCACTGGAACAGCAGTCAAAGCCGTGACTTCCCACCCGTGAACTCGTACTAGATCGATGTACTCCCAGTTACGGGTTCTGACATCACATAGCCCGCGAAACAACAATGGCAGCCCCTACGGATGCGGTGTTTATGCAAGTGCACGGTAAAATAAAAGCTATAACAGCTTCTCTTGCCTTATGCGCCGTTTTCCTCCTCTGTTTCCCTCAAATAAGCAAGGAAATAATTAATTATGAGAAATAATTGTTAATGAGCATAAGCCCCCTTCGGTCCGCCATGTTTGTTTGTTTACACTTTTACGCAGTTTGGCATAACTTTCCTGGAACGCTACAAAGTCGTGAGTCGTGATTTGAAGTCGTGACTTACAGGCTCAAAAACCTGCCTGAAACGCAGCATTAGTTAATAATAATAATATAAATAATAGTTTAAATTGTTACTACCTTTTAGTTATTGAATAAATGTAAAAATAAGTGAAAATACTGAAATTTATTCTTGGTTTTAATAAATAGAACATTGCATAGTGTAAAAATAACAAAATAGAATTGTATTTGGCCTCTCTTTTTATGAAATATTAACTTAAAATTGTGTAACAGGGACATAAATGAGGATTTTGCCTCCTCAATTGAAAACACCAGCTGGTCTCTGTGATAGTGGTTGGTCATAATTAATCTTTGGCTGCATCATCAAACATTGTGTAGTATTGGACGTGTTCTGAGAAATTAGCTATTGAAAAATTACATTTTAACGAAATGATTTCGATGTTGCTGAACGAAATTCAAAGTCATCAAGTCAGTAAAATAATTTGATCTGCGTATAGGTAAATTACACAACACAACTTGTATAAAGAGAGCTTATTTAATACTCAAGTGCATAGCAACCATTAAAGTCCGCAATTTAAAACTCTGAGTGAACGAATCATTCATGAAGGATCATTCATTACTACTCGCGCGCCGCAGCCACTTCATGCGGATCTCTTCTCTGCATTTGGTCGTCGAGGGGCAAGCTTGTTGAAACGGGGATCTTATCCTGTGTCTCCTTCTGGTGGACAACATTAGTATTACAGCCTCCATCTCTCATTCCCATTTATATAAATGTCAGCTCATTTATAAATTGCTATTAGTAAAAAAAAAAAAAAAAAAAATACATCGGTTTCCAGCACCTTCAGTGCTTAGACTGCTAATTATTCCAACTTTAGTTAGCCTACCATCTAAACTAGTATGTGTCTCTACCTTGTCTAGTTTATGGCTTTCTTCTGCTGGTACTTGCTCCCGTTCCTGTAGGCATGTCTTCACGCCCATTGACCAGAGATGTCACGCTCTCTTGGTCTCCATCGTCACTGGCTGCATTCCAATCAAATTGAGCTGTTTGAAGTGTTCATATGGGTAGACTCACTTATTCAGTTAAAATCAAGTGGTCGAGGGTCTGTCCATATAAACTCTATTCCCTTGACAAAGTGTAACACTTTAAAATGGCGATGGGGATTCCCTGAGAGGAAGTGCTTAGGGAAGTTTGCAAGTGTTTATGGAATGAAGTGGAAACATGAAGTGAAACACACACTGATACTGCTGCGATACTGGGCAGCTTTCTTCTGACACTTCCTCCTGCAGGCTTGGAGGAGACACTCAAATTGTTCAGTTCACTTCTCCAAAACATGCTCATGCTTTACACCAGTAAGGAATATTTTTCCAGAATGAAGAGCCAAATCAGGATAAAAAAAGCTGCTATATGAATCTCACATCATCACTTACAGGAGGAGAAAGATCCAGAAACATCTCAGTCACCAAAGACACAGTTCTGCAGTCTTTGCACACCACCATGCTCCTCATTTCTCCATCAAACACTCAAACAGTTCTTGGGTAAATCGTTTTTCTCGTTCTCTAATGAAAATGATGCAAGAAGAATGTCAAGATATTGACTTAATGTTTCTCATGTTATGATCAACGTGTTTTGGATTGAATCATGCCTTAATTATTACTTTAAAATGTAACATTTATCATTCTGGTCATCTGATAATGACTTTTACCTTTAAAAGCCTTCTTCATCTGCTTAGCCTTGAAGCTTTTGCCTGAGTTTCTCAAAGCCTCCAGAATTCCAGAATTTACTCTCTGAAAAATATACACTCTTAGAAAGGATGTTAAAACTGACTCAAACTGTGTTAAATTCTTACACATCAATGGGTGAGTTTAGGGACAACGCTTGTTGTGTTAATTCTGACACATTCATTGAGTCAATGATTTTAACACAGTGAATGTGTCAGGAAGGTTAATCAGAGGTGTAGTCAAGACCAGACCCTCCAAGACCGAGACCAAGACCATTCAAGAGGGAAGTTAATGAGATAATTAAGTCATTAATTAAGCACTACCCAGCAGAGGTGTGAAGTCCAGGGGTCTGAGGGTAAAAGTCCTGCCATATTTTTATTCCACCCACTGAAGCATTAATGAGATAAGTAAGTGTTTAATTGAGTGATGATTGACCATTATTGAAGACACCTGATGATAACAAGCAGAATCACTATTTTTAAGTTACCATCATTGAGGTCAGGGTTTGTTTTAGTTGAGCTCTTGACCCTTGACTTTTTAATATTAGATTTTGTTTGGGCAGATTTAACTGCATTAAAACCAACCAGACAAGCAAAGTTAAAAGATGATCAGGTAGTGCTGGTTATGTTTTCACATAATCATTATTTGATCTAAATCACTGAACTCATTTAGAGCCCAATCTTAGTTAGATTTACATTATTGATACAGCAGCCTGCACAAAATTCATCCATGCCTCCCATCATGCATTGCTGCATGAATAAAGTATGAGCTGAATTGTCTTAGTAATTTTCTTTATTCCCACAATTTAAATTTTGCTGTTTTTCTGCGACTTTTTAGTAGCTTGTTTTCTAATGTTCAGGGTTGATCTGTTTATCAGAATATGTTGCTTGTCACCATTGTTGAGATTCATACGCTGATTCTTGATGGCTGTGTGTGCCTAAAAATTTTTTTTGTGATAGGACAACTTTCAAAAAAAAAAAAATTGTATTGATAAAGTAATGATTGCTGTAGAATCACAGTGCTGCTGTAATCAATAATGTAAATCTAACTAAGATTGGGCTCTAAATGATCAGTGATTCAGATCAAATAATGATTATGTGAAAAAAATAACCAACACCACCTGATCATCTTTTAACTTTGCTTGTCTGGCTGGTTTTAATGCAGTTAAAACTGCCCAAACAAAATCTAATATTAAAAAGTCAAGGGTCAAGAGCTCAACTAAAACAAACCCTGACCTCGATGATGGTAACTTAAAATAGTGATTTTCTCCTTTGGTGATTCTGCTTGTTATCATCAGGTGTCTTCAATAATGGTCAATCATCACTCAATTAAACACTTATTTATCTCATTAATGCTTCAGTGGGTGGAATAAAAATATGGCAGGACTTTTACTCTCTGACCCCTGAACTTCCTACCTCTGACCAACACCATCTGATTATCTCTTATCATTACTTGTTTAGCTGTTGTTACTCTGTCACAGTAGCCATACAAAATCTAATATTAAAAAGTCAAGGGACAAGAGCCCAAGTAACTCAAACCCTGATCTCCATGATGGTTTACTTAATCATTGTGATTTTGCTTGTTAACATCAGGCATCTTCAATAATGGTCAATCATCACTCAATTGATCACTTAATTATCTAATTAACTTTAACACTGCTTCAGACTTTCCACCTCTGCTGGGAACGTTACTAGGAAACTAGGTGTCCTTAACACAAGTGGGGAACGTAAAATTTCTAGCGGTGTAGTTTCTTGTTTTATGACATGTTGACTTAAAAAATCATTATCTTGAGCAAAATAAGCAAGCTGGCATTAAGTACAATGTACATTTATTTTGAATATATACAAATGTAATTTAGCTACATATTGTAGTTTGTCAAGAGATTTTAAAGGTGCCCTCGAATGAAAAATTGAATTTATCTTGGCATAGTCAAATAACATGAGTTCAGTACATGGAAATGACATACAGTGAGTCTCAAACTCCATTGTTTCCTCCTTATATAAATCTCATTTGTTTAAAGATCTCTGAAGACAGGCGAATCTCAACATAACACCGACGGTTACGTAACAGTCGGGGTGTACGCCCCCAATATTTGCATATGCCAGCCCATGTTCCCAACATTATGAAAGGCATTAGACAAGGGCAGGCAGTAACGTCTGGATCTGCACAGGTGAATCAACAGACTAGGTAAGCAAGCAAGAACAATAGCGAAAAATGGCAGATGGAGCAATAATAACTGACATGATCCATGATATCATGATATTTTTAGTGATGTTTGTAAATTGTCTTTCTAATGTTTTGTTAGCATGTTGCTAATGTACTAAATGTGGTTAAAGTTACCATCGTTTCTTACTGTATTCACGGAGACAGAGGCTGTCGTTATTTTCTTTTTTAAACACTGCAGTCTGTATATGCATAACAAAATTTCATTCTTATAAATCTCTCCAACAGTTTAACATTAGCCGTTAGCCATGGAGCATAGCCTCAAATTCATTCAGAATCAAATGTAAACAATAAAACGGTATACAATACTCACATAATCCGACGCATACATGCCGCATGCATGACGAACACTTTGTGAAGATCCATTTGAGGGTTATATTAGCTGTGTAAACTTTGTTTATGCACTGTTCAAGGCAAGCGCGAGCTCCGTGGGCGTGGAGCAGGAGAATTAAAGGGCCAGTAGCTCTGAATCGGCTCATTTATAATGATGCCCCAAAATAGGCAGTTAAAAAAAATGAATTAAAAAAAATCTATGGGGTATTTTGAGCTGAAACTTCACAGACACCATTCAGGGGACACCTTAGACTTATATTACATCTTTTTAAAAAAAAGTTCTAGGGCAACTTTAAGCACCGTTTCTGAAGAGTGCGCTTGTGCGTATGTTCTCTGGTACGTAAGAATGAGCCTATGTTTGAATCTGGAAATAAAGCAAAATAACAAAGAAAAAAGAGAATTAGTCCTTAGATGTATTGTCTGTAATTTCTATAGTAAAAAACCTAGCATTAATTCGATCTCAAACGGATTCATTTAAAGAAGTTATTACTCCACCACCTGCGTGACATAATTTACCAACATAGCTGATTGACAGGTTTGCGACAATACGGTTTCAGAAAACACTCGTGACTAGTTAGTTGATTTGTTCAACAATGAATGTTATGGTAGTGAAATAGCGAGTTACGTTGTTGTATGAGAAACGCACCCCTGATGCAAACACAGCTGAAGTGGACTGATATCGTCTTGGTCTGGAGCGAGGTTACGTAAGGTGTCTTTACCTAATGTGAAAATAAGCAGGGCAGCCTAAAATCTGCCCCAATGGCTCTCCATGAGAGCGTTCTGCAGTTCCATTTTTCACCACAGATTTGAACTAGGGAGGGCTCAGGACTCAGGGTCTGCAAGACTGCAAATATTACAATTTACAGTTGAGCTTGTATTTTAATGAACTTTTTGAACACTCGTGGCACTCACATCATTTTCCCACTTTTATCCTTGTCACAGCATGGTGAAAGGGAGGGGGCGTTTGAACGGTCTATTAGAGCAATGGTTCTCAAACCTGTCCTGGGGACCCCCCACCACTGCACGTTTTGCATGTCTCCCTTATCTAGCACACCTGATTCAACTCATCAGCTCATTAGTAGAGACTGCAAGACTTGAATTGGGTGTCTGATGAGGGAGACATTAAAAATGTGCAGTGGTAAGGGGTCCCCAGGACAGGTTTGACAACCACTGTATTAGAGTGTGGGGTAGGGTCATGGGTGTACTTACAGTGTACTTACCTATGAAAGTACCCAGTAATATAAACTAACTACATGGGTTTACGTTAGGTTTATGTGGAAGAATAATAAAAAGGCTTCCAAATAAAAGTACCATTAAACTACTATTTAGTTCCATGAAATTGGCCTCAAATCAAAGTACTGAGTCTTGAATTGAATTGAGCTCACCTCCTACATGGAAGCTCTGTGACACGTCTATAGTCACTCCACCATTTGCCTGCAAAAACACAACGGTGTCTAAAAAGGTGCAATAAGCGATTTCTGAGAAACGCTGCTGAAAGTGCATTGGACCGAGCACCAAAACACACTTGTAGCCAATCCTCAGTAAGAGGACGGAGCTATCAAGGAGTGTGATCCTTTTGGGTAGGGGAATGTTGTTTGGGTTATTTTAAATATCAGCAGCGTTTCTCAGAAATCACTTACTGCACCTTTAATATACAAACTTGCTGCTTGTTGTATGTAAGACTATATAAAAATAATGTAATTAAAACCTCAGAATATAAGTCTGCAATAGTGCATTGTTCTCTACAGCCTTGTAATTATTTGTATTTTTCAAAAATATCATAATTTTAAATACAGTGCAAATACAGTAGACTAAGTGTTGCTTCACAGTGAAGATTTATTAAAACGGTCAATAACGGTATTCTTTACAACAACACAAAGTAATGTTTAATTGATTTTATAATGTGAACCATTGATTAAAACTCTAGCCATTTAGTGACTGTAGTTAAAAGTGTTTGCTTTCCAGTAGATGGCAGCAATTGTCCACTAAACCCATGCACATTTTTCATGTCTATTACTATGAATGAAACTGAGAAATGTAGATCTTTGTTAAAGAAGATTTAACATAAACATGTTGCTATTTTATATATATATATATATACACACACTTATTATATACACTTATTATATATAATTATTACAAATTGAGGCAAATAAAATAAAAAAATACTATAAATCCACTAAAACTTTACAGGAAAAGTATTATAGTGAGTGATAGCACATTTGTTTAAAAAAGTTACATTATGTTACAAAATCACATTTTACTGTCTGGTTATGTAACAGAAAAATGAAAATTGTTGTCCAATGTGTAGCATATTAGCAAGCAACACAGCATAAGTGATATGCCCTGTATTTTATTATTTGCCTACTTATCTTTGCATGTTTCCCCTCTTCCTTTTTATTTATTTAGGCTATGTAAATCGGCCCCCGGTGGCTTAAGACCATTTTTCTTAGACCATAATTTAGTGTTGATGTAGAACTTGTCCCGCTCCCGCTCTCCCTACAGAAGTCATCTCATCCCTTCTTCTTGTATAGCTACTTTTGAGTGAGAGTTCTTTTCCAGGCGCACACTCCGAGTCCCTCCCAACCTGGTTAATTTACCCACACAGTGACATATCATTGATGTTACGTGTAAACGAGAGGTAAAAACCCGATTGCGCATTCCTGTTTTTTTTTCTTGCGCAGGTGGCCCGTGCCGCCCCCGTCAAGATGCCGCCCTGGGCCGCTGCCCATGTTGCCCATGTCGCTGATACCTAAATCTGCCACTGACTGGTTTTAAGGAAAAAGGTGCTTATTTGGCCACATTGACAGTTTCTAGAGCATCCATATTTCAACCCAGTGCCATGACAACACTGGCCCTCTAGGGCAAAAAACCAGACCGGCCGTAATTCTCCTGGTACTCCCGATTGGCCAATCTGGGCCTGCCTCTAATAGACAACTACAAATAACCACAATAGTGATTCACCTTCTCACACAGATGTTCCCACAAATAACAAACACCTGAAAAACACAATGTATTACCATTCGTAAATAAATAAGATAAGGGAAAATACATTTACTGCACTCAGTTTTCAAACTTGCATTCAAAACTTTCATTCAAAAAGTTTGGAGTTAGTAAGGTAATGAATTAATACTTTTATGCATTAAATTGATCAAATTGTCTGTGAATACATTTATAATGTTACAAAAAAAAATTCTATTCCAAATAAATGCTGTGTTTTTTTTTTACTTTGCTTTTGAACCCTGAAAAAAAAAAACTATCACAGTTTCTATAAAAATATTAAGCAGCACAACTTTTTCAGCATTGATAATAATTAGTAAGAAAAGTTTCTTGAGTAGCAAATCCGCATATTAGAATGATTTCTGAAGGATCATGTGATCATCATTAGATGAACAAACAAAATGAAAAAAGGAGTATTTATGGGCGTGCTCCTAGGATGTGCTCCTTATGGGTGAGCCATAGTCATAGCCACAAACACATTCACGCAGTAGTTACTCAGAGCTAATAAGGAAAGTCATTTGAGCTTGTTTGTATCTACAGATAAAGGTGAGTGTGTGCATATTACATATGTAGCCACAGTTGGGATGGGATGTAAAGTTTAAATTGTTTATATCAGACTTTTGTATAGTATATTAAGCAATATAATTATTATTTTTTTAACAAAAATTTTTGTAGTTTTCTAAATATATGCAACCCTTCTTATTTTTTGTCTATGTGTAGGACTGAAAACCAATCTGTATCATTTTTCTGCATGCACAATCTCTGGTTGAACAAACCCAGTGTTCAGACCCTGTACAACTGATTGTTAGTTGATTTGAATTCACTTACTAAACAGAAGTACTCCACCATGGCATGCGAACAGGATTACAACACTCTCATGTCTGGGCTGCAGGAGCTTGATTTCCAAGGGAAAGCAGTGCCCAGCAATCTTGTACTAATAGGTGAACATGCCTTTCCACTTGCCATGAATCCAAGAGGTCAGGTGCTGATTGCTGCATCTCATTACGGTCAGGGACGTATAGTGGTGTTGGGGCATGAGGAATACCTAACACACTTTCCTGGCCTCATAGAGAATGCCGTAATGTGGCTCATGCCATGTACCGGTGATGCCGGCATTGTAGGGATCAAGGGGAGTTTACGTTCAGTAGCTGACAACTTGAACAGCTGCTCTATCAAGACAGAGCTAGGAGAATTTCGGGATGGATTAGCTATATATATCACAGATGCTTACAGTGTCGAGACCTGTGCAAAGGATCTGATTGCTTTCCTCAAAGCTGGAGGTGGTTTGATCATTGCTGGCCAAGCCTGGAATTGGTCTTATCACCATCCACAAGAAAACACTATAAGGAACTTCCCAGGAAACAAGGTGTGCAGTGTTGCAGGAATTTAATTCTCTGAACACCCACAAGAAGTTGGCAAATTTCCTGTTCCGAGTAATATCCCTTATAATTGGCTTGCTGTTTCGTAAGTTCAGCATACATTTTTGTTTTTTACCCATTCTTTAATAAACCATGCGTTTTACCATCTGTCTTGTCTTTTTTCAGAATAGGCAAAGACATAAAAGATGATCTAGAGTTCCTGCTACAAGGTGTGTCCAAGTTTGACACCCAAGGAGAGGCTATAGCATCTGAGGTGATGGTGCACGGACCATTAGCATTTCCCATTGCGGTCACTCCGGCTGGAAAAGCATTCATTGCTGGTGCATATTATGGACAAGGTCGAGTAATTCTGGTATCCCATGAACGTTACCTGGGCCGGGACTCTTTGTCCACATTCATGATCAATGCTATCAAGTGGCTTGATGAGGGTCGGACGGGTGTTATTGGGATCCTACCCAGCCTCGAAGCAGCCCACGCGGTACTGAGCGAATCAGGTTTAAATTGCCAGTTGACTGGCTTCAGAGAAGATCTGAGCGTCTACATCTGCACTTCCTACAGTGATGCCCAGTGTGCAGAGATCCAAGAATTTGTTGCTGAAGGTGGAGGTCTTCTGATTGGGGGTCATGCCTGGTATTGGGCCCAGACCCACCCTGGCTGTAATGTGATGACCGAATACCCAGGAAATCACATTCTTAACAAGATGGGATTGAGCCTCTTAGGCAACACCTTGGGTGGAGGGTTATATGAGGCCCCAGAAATAGAGCATTGGTGTAGAGAGGGGTACCACTTTCGTAGGATGCTGCAGCGATTTGCTGAACATGTAAGCCAGGGGCAAGAACTGACTGATCATGAACAGGGCTACTTGAAGCAACTGGGCTGCGACTGTGCAAATTACCTTCATATGCGTTCTTATGACAGTGCCACTTACACTTCAGTGCTAGCACTTCTTACTGACATAGTGAAGAAGGAAGGTGTTCCACAGGTGTCCAGTAACTGTCCTGTTGAAAGTGCCAAAGACCACCTGATGCTCCAAATTGGGACTGAGGTATACAAAGTGTCGCCTAATCCTGATGACCTTTTTCCATACATCATCAAGGACAGACCCGCAAGAGTTCGGATCAGTGCAAACACTGCGGGTATGAAAGGTTTCTTGCCAAATGCAGAAGTACAATGTTATTCCTTGTTTAAGTTTTACAATTTCTGATCACTGTAAAATTAATTGTTTCAGCTGAAGAAGAATGGATAAGCACAGGCTTATATCTTTCTCCTGGTATGAAGACGTTCATAGAAATACCTCCAGAGATCGTTGGGAAAAATTGGCAGGTAATCAATAGTCTATATACATTTCATGTTTCCAATAAAGGAATAGTGCTGCATGTAATATACTTGTCATTCTAGAAACAAATTTAATGCTCATAGGGCTTGGAGAGCATGTTTTTAACATGGGGAGATACTCTATATAGGTGCAGCTTGGTTGCCAGACAGATAACATTGGTGGAGCAAATGTCCTGAAACGGGCTCCTGTGGTCCATGAGCGATTCCCCTTAAACAAAGAAATGGTCCAGGTCTGGAATCTGTGGGGAGGGCTCATCTACCTAATTGCACCTCCCCAGAGCAAAGTGGATGGGGTGGAAATTGTTGTGCAGGTCTCAGTACAGGCTCCATACTTCAAATCTGGTAAGAATTATGAATTAATATTCAGTGGGCATCACAGTAAGGTTTATATTCAGAACATATAAAGGTATATGGTAAAACTTGTTTTGTCCCTCAGGAGAGACAAGTGTAGCTGACTGGGTGAGCAGGATCCGGTCAGCACCTGCCCCCTGGGCAGAACTTGAGTTTGAGAATATCATCATCACATTAGAATCAGAGTTTATAAGGAATCTGGACCGCCCTGATGAGGTGGCTACACTTTGGGATACCATAATGAGAAGCATAGCTGACCTGGCAGTAAGACCTGCCAAGTTTCCCCGCAAGGAGCGGTTTGTTGCGGATGTTCAGATCTCTTACGGTCAGTGGTTCTATTGCTGAAATAAAGAACCATCACAATTACAACAGAATCATGCCATTATTATGAATTATATTCACACAATCCTAACGATAACACTGTTCCTCCTATTCCCCCCTCAGGTTTCATGCATGCTGGATATCCCATCATGATGCACTCCATCTCTGCCCCAGAACTAATAAATGTAGAGGAAGCCTATAAAAGTGGTCTTTGGGGACCCATTCATGAGTTGGGTCATAACCAGCAGCGCAGAGTTTGGGAGTTCCCTCCACACACCACTGAGTGCACCTGCAACCTGTGGTCAGTGTACGTACATGAGGAAGTGCTGCGACTGAATAGAGCTAATGCTCATCCTGAGATGACTCTAGAAAACCGCCAGGCTCGTATCAAGATGTATTGCAGTGGTGGTAAGGATTTAAATAGCTGGAGTGTGTGGACAGCACTCGAGACTTACATGCAGGTACAAACTGACTGCGAATAAAGTTTTAACAGTTTGTTTATACAGTAAAATGCATGGGTTTATAAAAATTGTTTGATAATGTACATTTTTGTTTACATCATCATTGCCATTATTGTAATTGTTTTAGGAGAGTTTAAAGCAAGAATGGGTTATTTGTGAGCATTGGAAGTGATAATTTACTCTTTTTTTCAGTGAAGTCTAAAAAGGAAATGTGTAATTTAAAATCTTTAATGCGAAATAAACAAATATAAAAATGTAATTTTATGCAATTATTATAAAAATATTATTATATAAATATTTATACCCATATTTGTGTAGCCTTACACTCTAACCTTTTTTTTTTTTTTTTTTTTCAAGCTTCAGGAAAAATTTGGCTGGGATGCTTTAAGAAAGTTTTTGCTGCCTACCATAATATGAGTGGAGTGCCAAATGACAATGCAGGCAAGATGAATCTATATGCTGAGAACCTTCTCCAAGGTGTCAAACTGAATCTGTGCCCTTCTTCAAAGCGTGGGGTTGGCCCATCCAGCCCAGCACAGAAGAGAAGATCTCTCATCTTCCTAAATGGTGACCATCCTATGAGCCAGTACGCATAAGAACATCTCAGATAGCTTTTAAAATTTGTAGTGCCAGTTTTAATGTATTGAGGGGTAAGATTAAGTATAAAGATTATTTATGCTTATCTGGAGTTTCATGGACATTATTGTATTCATGAGCAACTGATTCATGTCAATGTGAGGCAAAAATGTGTCTATAGGGTAAGTGGGTTAAGGTTAAGTACAGTATAACCTGAACATGCATGTTAAAAACCACACTATACATAAACTAACCTTGGCCTGGTCCAGTTTAGTGCTGAAGGGGAAAATATATTTAGTAATTTTTGTTTTCATTTCACTTATATGCCTCAGTGGTCTTTTGACTTTATACTGTCTGTGATAGAGGCCTTTCATGTTGTAGGGGTAACAAAATCAGTTCTTTTTGCTTTCACATTGTTCCTAGATTTTCAATTCGAAAAACAAGAAAAAAATGATTTGTACAAGTTTTAAATGTGTGGCAGCAAAGAAGATGACTACTGATGACAATGTAGCAGTCGCCTCCATGCTGTATTGTTTTGTATAATAACATGTTCTGCCACAGATATTTGGAATCATGCAACTGTCAAATTAAAAGGATGCTGGGACAATCCTGTGTGAAGTGTGAAAAATATCACATACATTTAACAATATACCAATGCCTCTCTGCATAAATATAATAAACTCACATAAAGTGATATATACTATAGCAAATCTCAACTGCTTGATTGTTTATTGTTATAAATGTAAACTATAATATTGCTCAGCTCTAAACTAAATCTGCACAATTAGGCATCAAAGTACTATAAACATTAACATCAGGAATTTCCATAATGCTGCAATGCGTATTGTAAATAAACACTACACACATACAATTGACTTGACTTTTGATGCAAAATATGTAAAATTTCTGCAAGCTCTGAGACCTCTAAAATGAAAAAGTATTAAAATCATACAATGCTTTTTTTCAAGATACAAACATTTTTGATATATAAGTGTTTCATGCCAAGCAATATCAATATGAGATGTGTCACAAAAATGAAAATTTACAGAGTTTCAGTAATAGTACTAGCTACATTAAACTGCTATATTTAATGAATTAATGTATAATAAAGCAATTGGGCAATATTTGTGGGTCCTTGTAAACCCAAATGTCTGATTTTTATCATAAAAAGGGCTTACATTATTTATATGTAGCAATAATTCTGTATTTTCAGGTTCAGAATCATGAATATTTTTATTCTGGTGTCACCATTTTACTGCTTTAATAAGTTCTCTCTTAAGTTTCAGCTATCCTAATTCTAATTTCATGTTAAGATTCAGTTTTATTTTTCAGTGACACACCCAATCAAATCTTCTAATTTGTTAATGTTTTGGAAGTAAATCTGTTATTTGAATTTCATTTTCATTTTTCATTTTGATCAAAATATTGTGATACGTATCGTATCGTGAACCCAGTATCGCGATACGCATCAAATCGTGAGCTGAGTGTATCGTTCCACCCCTAGTAAAAGGCCATCAGCCACATGAAAATGAAATGCCACTGTAAAAAAACTTTTGTGTAATTATCTGTTCATTTGCTACCTTTTTGCTATTAGTGAACACCTAAACTTCTAATGGGCATGTCACTGTCAAGCTGTCAGATCAACCCAATTAGTTGTACTGCATAGGGAAAACCGTCCCAACATTTACAGCACTCATTGAACATGCCAAAATGTATCCTTGCAAAACTGCTAATAGAGTTAAAATATTTGCAGCATAAAGTAGATTAGAAAGACTCAATATCCCTGACAAAGTTATCAGGTTTTGTGGCAGCATGTGTCACTTAAAGACATTTCCTCTAAGCAAACAGAGATACTAAAAGATGCACACACACACACAGTCTGGGGTGTGAATTCCTGGGATCATATTTCCATATTAACACAACAGAAAATGTTGTAATGCTGGATTTCGTTTTAGAATGATTTCATTTCTGAATTATATGACACCGCCAAAATGTTTTGTGGGCGCACATAGCTAGGCCACACTGTAAAAAACAATCCTAATTTTGCGGAAAATAGCTGGATTTTTTTTATGGTCACTTTCTTTTATTTAAATTATACTCAAAACTCTGTAAAATTACAAACAATGTATGTAAATTAACAACTTAGAAGTACTATTTTAAGTATTATGATATTAATGAAAAATGACAGTTTAAACATTTTTTTTACACAAAATGTACTGTATTTCTATTTTGTATACATTATTTTTTCTGTATTCTTAAATTACAAACAAATGCATGTAAATTACAAAAATAATCAGTAATTAAACAGGAACAAAACAGTAAATGATAAATGGTCAAATTAATGGCAGCCAAAAACCCTGTAATTAAAGTAAATATCCTAATTTTAATAAAGCGAAAAACACTGTTATTTTACAGGTAATTTCTGAATTATTACGATCAAACATCTTCACTTTAACAAAGGCCTATCATGAAAAAATGGTCAATGACTGGCAGCAGCGGCTGCCAAACAAAGACCTTGAAATTAAAGTCAAATATCCTAGTTAAATAAAGTGCAAAAAACTTTAACATAAATTTTCTTTAAAGGTTAAAAGTTTTACAAGTATTTCCTGATTTGATTCAAATGAACATTAAACACTAACAGATCTCTCAAGATCTCAGCACTTATTACAGTCCAGACTTTATGGTTCTTATTGAGAATTAAGAAAGATTTAGATGTTGATGTCTTATTGAAAAGAGTTTGATGTCACCACTATGGAGGTCAGTGTTGGATTTAGTTGGACTCTTGACCCTTGACTTTTTCATGTTAGTTTTTCTCTGACTGCTTTAACTATGTGTTTCTAATGCATGTTTGTTATAGGAGATTGATGATATAGTTATCATGAAGTGGCCTGATTCACTGATATCACATAGTGTCAAATTTCTGAGTAAATTAACTGTTAATTTCATATGATTTAGGTTACTGTAACTTTGTGATATTGTGGAATCATAACCTACTATTCTAAATTTTAAGTCATTTTCAGTCGTTTTCAGCCTTTTTTTTTTTTTTTTGGATCACAGAGACATCAAGAATCAATATGTGAATCTCAACAATGGTGACAATCAATGAAGCTTTTTTGTGACTTTAGCTTGTTTTATGATGTTCAGAGTTCAGAAGTTATGTTATGACACCGCCAATATGCTCTGTCCGTACGTACAGTTTGTCTGTGGTGCAAAGTTCCTGGTATCATATTTTCATATGAAAATATGATACCATAATATATTCATATTATCATATTTTCATATGAACACATCACAAAATTTTATAATGCTGGATTTAGCTGGAAAACGATTTTATCTAGCCTTCTACATAGGCTACTCATTTTTTGAGAACTCGAAAAATAATAAAGTAACGATACCTTGCATATGCTCTGACGGCACAAACAGTAGCTTGTTATGCCACTTTATTACTTTATTAGAATTTGCAACAGATTAAAGATATATTGGCTACATCGCTTAAATTATTGACTAAAATATTATCTAAAGCGAGCAGGTAGACTAGATAAATTAATTCTCCATTGAAATCCAGCAATAGGCCTACAGCAGTTTCTGATGTGTTGTTAGGGAAATATGATCCCAGCCCCTCAAGCAACTGTTTAACAAAATATTATAAAAAGCGAGCACGTACCCACAGAAGGCAATGTTCTCGCAACGTTCCCTAAAAGTTCCCTAAAAGTTCTCGAAACTGTGACGAAAATTCTGAACCTTTACAGAACATTCGGGACGTTACTAAAGCATCCTCTTTTGGTAATGAAAGTGCTGCAGTTCAAGGTTCCTTATATGACTTTAGGGGGACTTTCTCTTTTGGTTATTTTATGGTCACATAAGAACATTACAAAGAGGACATTTGGGACGTTAACAGAACGTTCCCACACGGTCCTCTGTTGGTCATTTAATAATGTTCCTGATATGACTTTAGGGGGACGTTTTATTTTGGTTATTTTATGGTCGCGCGAGAACGTTATGAGGACATTTGGGAAGTTAACCGAACGTAGTAATAATCCTCTAAACATTCCCAGAACGTCCTGAATGTTCCCTGAAGGTCCACTAAATAACGTCCCCAGACCCCTTAAAAGAACCCCACATCGTGACCGTCTCTGAACGTTCTGGGAACGTTACCAGGTGACGTCCTTGACACAAATATCCTAAAGGATTCCAGAAAGAAAACTGTTCAGGATTCCAATTAGAATTTCTATCAGAATTATAATTTCTGGGATTTCGTTCTTATTCTGTAAAATAATGTAGCCTACACTGAAAACAGGGTGAAATGCATGGCATTAAAAAGATTATTAATAAATTAATAATAATAATAAAAAAAGATCAATGACTGGCAAAAGCGGCTACCGAACAAAAACTGTAAAATTAAAGTAAAATATCCTAATTTATATTCCTTTATTATTGTTAATTTTGATTTCATGGTGACTACAGTAAAGACCAGTGGTGTAATGTAACGAAGTAATAATACTTCGTTACAGTACTTAAGTATTTTTTGGGAGAATCTGTACTTTACTTGAGTTTTTATATTTCTGTCAACTTTTACTTTTACTCCACTACATTTCCTAAATAAATTGTATACTTTTACTCCGATACATTTTCCCAAAGCATTTTCGTTACTTACTACAAAATAAAGTCGGAAGAACACAGACTGCAAGCAAGCATGTGCAAACAAGTGCTCGCACAACCATGGTTGATTTCATTTTCCGGGTTGCGTCTGTTGCTGGAGAGGCTGAGAAGAGTGCGCTGTCATTACGAGCATAGATTACGAGACATTACGAGAGCGGCCTCTAGAGGCGAAATAAAAACACTGATGCCTCGTATAGTTTGTTTTGACACGTGATGTGAGGCTGCGCGCTGCACAGAGCGGGTCACTTCAAAACGATTTAAAAAGGACAACAAAACGGTATGTTATACAGTGTACACTACAGTACATGTTTTCATATCACTATAAAGTAATTAGTTTGTTGACTAGATGCTGCATTAGTGGAGAACAGTATGTTTGCCGTCGAGGCTGAGAGTGGTTAAAACAATGTTACAAAAACACCAACTGTATGCCACGGTTGTTACCTTTCATTTGCATTAGTTTATACCTATTTGTTCGCTGTTATTCATTCATTATCTGGCGAAGTTGCATATTTAAACTGTATTCTCATCATACAGCGACAGAAGTATAACAAATTAGAAATGTAGCCTATTCAATGGACCCTTCGCTAAGCCCCGCCCTCCTTAGTTACTGTTGCTACGCCTGTCAAGCTTTCGCGTCTGGCAAGTCATTTACAGTATGTACGCACCGCTGTCAGACATTTTCAAGGAGATAATTAGTCATATTACATATGTAGCCACAATTGGGATGGGATGTAAAGTTTAAATTGTTTATATCAGATTTTTGTATAGTATATTAAGCAATATAATTATTTTTTAAGAAAATTTTTGTATTTTTCAAAATATATATGTTCTTTTTCTAAAAATATTTTTTTGTATTTTTCTAAATATAAATGCAACTTGTTTTTTCTCTCTCTCTCTTCTTATTTTCTGTTTTTGTGTAGGACTGAAAACCAATCGGTATCATTTCTCTGCATGCACAATCTCTGGTTGAACAAACCCAGTGTTCAGACCCTGTAAAACTGATTGTTAGTTAAGAGTGATTGATTTGAATTCACTTACTAAACAGAAGTACTCCACCATGGCATGCGAACAGGATTACAACACTCTCATGTCTGGGCTGCAGGAACTTGATTTCCAAGGGAAAGCAGTGCCCAGCAATCTTGTACTAATAGGTGAACATGCTTTTCCACTTGCCATGAATCCAAGAGGTCAGGTGCTGATGGCTGCATCTCATTACGTTCAAGGACATATAGTGGTGTTGGGGCATGAGGCATACCTAACACGCTTTCCTGGCCTCATAGAGAATGCCCTAATGTGGGGCTATAGCATCTGAGGTGATGGTGCACAGACCATTAGCATTTCCCATTGCGGTCACTCCGGCTGGAGAAGCATTCATTGCTGGTGCCTATTATGGACAAGGTCGAGTAATTGTGGTATCCCATGAAGGCTACCTGGGCCGGGACTCTCTGTCCACATTCATGATCAATGCTATCAAGTGGCTTGATGAGGGTCGGACGGGTGTTATAGGGATCCTACCCAGACTCAAAGCAGCCCACACGGTACTGAGCGAATCAGGTTTAGATTGCCAGTTGACTGACTTCAGAGAAGATCTGAGCGTCTACGTCTGCACTTCCTACACTGATGCCTGGTATTTATTAGTAACTGTGTTCAGAGGCAGGAGGAAAAAAGAAACCAGTAAAAGGATGTGAAGTTTTAGATGGAAACTTTTAATACAATCATATTTAAAATTACATAAGTGTTTTAGACATAAATTTTCAGTAATATATATTTGTGAACTTCTGCTGATAGACAGCATCTGGTGGACACATTTACAGCATCTATCTCTTCTGTAATCAGACTTTCTGAGTTTACTGAAAGAAATAAAATAATGTTAAAGGGGTCATGAACTGCGTTGTTTTATAATGAGAGATTACGCTCTAAATGAGTTCAGTGATTCAGATCAATAATGATTATGTGAAACATAACCAACACTACCTGATCAGCTTTTACTTTGGTTGTCTGGTTGGTTTTAATGCAGTTAAAACTGCCCAAACAAAATTTAATATTAAAAGTTAAGGGTCAAGAGCTCAACTAAAACAAACCCTGACCTCGATGATGGTAACTTAAAAATAGTGATTTTCTCCTTTGGTGATTCTGCTTGTTAACATCAGGTGTCTTCAATAATGGTCAATCATCACTGCTAACAAATGCTTTCATCTTCACTAACAGTGCAAACATGATATATTAAGAGTTCCCCTAATGAATTTATTGATGCATCGTATGCCTATAGGTCATTCATCTTAAAGGGATAGTTCACCCCAAAAGAAAATTTTCCCATGATTTACTCACCCTCAAGCCATCATAGGTGCATAATGACTATCTTCTTTTCAGATGAACACAATCAGGAGATAATTTAAAAATATCCTGGCTCCTCCAAGTTTTATAATGGTTGTGAATGGGGGGGCCATATACTCTTATATCACAGATCGTAACAATATCTGGGGCCGTATTCACAAAACATTTTATCTTACCACTAAGTTCTCCTAAATAGCAGTAAAAGTTCTTAGCTAAGAGTTTTCTCTTAAAACCTATTAACAAAGCTGCTGAGACCAACTTTTACTAAGGAATAGACCTGAAGTCTTAAGCTAAGATAAGGGCGGGTTGACCTCGTTGCTATGGAGTAAACACACAGTGATTGGCTGAAGGGGAGGAGTCAGCGATTTAATCATAGAAACATTGTAGAATGAGGGTCATGTTTCCATATTAAAATAAAGGTTTAAAAATACAAATATTGCCCTATTCAAAATAAAATGTTGCCATATTGTTGCCATAAAGTTTTTAAAAATAGGCTAAGTGTCACTAATTAAACTAGTATATATATAATGAATATAATGAAAGTGCTGCAGTTCAAGGTTCCTTATATGACTTTAGGGGGACGTTCCATTTTGGTTATTTTATGGTCAAAAAAAAACGTTACAAAGAGAATATTTGGGACATTAACAGAACGTTCCCACACGGTCCTCTGTTGATCGTTTAATAACGTTCCATTTTGGTTATTTATGGTCATGCATGAATGTTACAAGAGGACATTTGGGAAGTTACAGAATGTCCTATAGTGATAGTCCCCTAAACATTCCTAGAACGTCCTGAATGTTCCCTGAAGGTCCACCAAATAACGTTCCCCAAACCTTAAAAGAACTCCCATCGTGACTGTCTGAATGTTCTGGGAACGTTACTAGGTGACAGGTTACCCCGCTAGAAATTTACGTTCCCAGAACATTCTCAGAACGTCCCCACTGGTGTGAAACGTTCCCCATTATGTTCAGAGACGGTCACGATGTGGAGTTGTTTTAAGGTTTGGGGGACGTTATTTGGTGGACCTTCAGGGAACATTCAAGACATTCTCTGAACGTTTAGGGAACCACACTTTATTTAGAATGTTCTCAGAACGTCCCTGCTGCCCTTTTCAAAAAAATGAATTGAAAATTAGAGCTAAATGACTAATAAAAGTTTTTGTTTCTTTGTTTCTTTCATACACATCGTTTTAATGAGTGTAGATGTTTATCAAATTTTATAATGTGGTCACACCGTTTGGAGGTAGCGCTTGTTTTAGTGGGCTCCTGACCCTTGACAATTTTGATTTTTTTTTCTCCAATTGTGTGTAACTGTGTTTTTCTAAAGCATTTGGTACAATAAAAATTGTGAAAAAATTAAAAGTCTGTTCAAATTGGTTTTGGATGCTTGATTATTGATGATGATATATAACTCATACAGTGGTCTTATTCACAAATCTTTGAAAATTGGTGTTATCATTCATCTTACATAATGCAGGATATGAAAGTTTTTATCCTATGCAGAAATTATTACAGACAGTATCACGTAGATTCACACGACATCAAGATTCTGCTATGATCCTCAACAATGGTGACAAAATTTCAGATAACACTGACCATCACAAAACAAGCTACAAAAAAGCTATTTATAGTGACACCATCGCTGAGGATCATACGCTGATTCATGATGTCTGTGTGAGAAACACTGCTCAAAACTCTGCATAATGTATTAAAACTAATAAAAAAGGGGGTAAAACACCTTTAATTAATGCAAAAACGCAATTTAATACACTCAGTTTACATTTTGGTGATGATCAATGAATCAGGACACTCCATGATGATTGTATCACCAGCACAAAACAACCAAATTCATCTGATGAACTAATGTGTTTTGATAACACAGTTAAAGCAGCCAGAGAAAATCAAATGTTAAAAATGGCAAGATCAAGAGCACATCTAAAGCAAACGCTCTCCTCTATAACGGTGACTTCAAACTTTATTATTTTCTATAAAACACAAAAAGAGAAGCGATGTTCTCGTGACCTTGTTCAACTTTGCCTAAAGTTCTCTAAAAGTGACAAAAATTCTAAAACTTTACAGAACATTTGGGACATAAAACGTCCTCTTTTGGTAATGAAAGTGCTGCAGTTTAATTTCCTTATATGATTTTAGGGGGACGTTCCAATTTGGTTAATTTTATGCTCACACAAGAACGTTACAATGAGGATATTTAGGACATTAACTGAACGTTGCTACAGTTTTTTTTTGTTGTTCATTTAATAACGTTCCCGATATGAGTTTTAGGGGACGTTTTATTTTGGTTATTTTATGGTCATGCAAGAACGTTACAAAGAGGACATTTGGGAAGTTAACAGAACGGTCCTATAGTGATAGTCCCCTAAACACGTCCTGAATGTTCCTTAAAGGTCCACCAAATAACGTTCCCCAAACCTTAAAGAACTCCACATCGTTCTTTGCTGACCATAAAATACCAAAATAGAACGTCCCCCTGAAGTCTATCGGGAACGTAATTAATGATCAACAGAGGACCATGTGGAACGTTCTGTTAATGTCCCAAATCTCCTATTTGGTACACTGTAAAATGTAATTTTTTTGTAATTAGTGTAGTTTCTTATAAAGCTTAATTAAACTGTTGGGTTTACATAAAAAAACTTACGGAAACCGATTGCCTTAAATTTAGCAAGTAAGGTTAACTCATCATTTTGAATTGATAAAACTAGCTTCCACACAGTACAGAGTACTTAGAAATCTTGAGGATTGGTAATTTCAATTTTAACAAATTGAACTTAGTTCAGTCATGTTAAAATCTTGTTCCATTATGTAGAAACTGCCTTAAATTTCTCACGCATTTTTTACTCAAAGTTGCAGCAATGGACCATACATTATTGTTGTATTTATTAAACTGGAGATACTGTTGAAATAATAAAGTTTTGATGTCACCATCATGGTGGAAAGTGTTTGCTTTAGTTGGGCTCTTGACCTTGACTTTTAATATTAGTGTTCTCTGGCTGTCGTAACTCAGTGTTTGTAAGACACAGCTGTTATGGTGAAAAAAGCCAAGAGAAATACTGGGATTGATCTTGTTGTATCTGTACCACTGATTCTTGATGTCTCCGTGTGTCTATATAGTCCAAATGTTTTTTGACTAACATATTAAAAATGATTTCAACAGTGCGCCGTCTCTTATATAGTTTCATTGGTTATTAAAAACAAATAAGTGACAAACCACACTTTTCACACTTTTGATTAAGAATAAACCTCAGGATTAATCTGTGGTATTCAACGATATCATCAGAAAGATGCAACAGATCAATCCCAGTATTTCTCTTGCTTTTTTCACCATAACAGCTGTGTCTTACAAACACTGAGTTACGACAGCCAGAGAAACACTAATGTTAAAAGTCAAGGTCAAGAGCCCAACTAAAGCAAACACTTCCACCATGATGGTGACATCAAACTTATTATTTTCAACAGTATCTCCTTTAATAAATACAAATAAAGTATGGTCCATTGTTGCAACAGAGTAAAAAATGCTTGAGAAATTTTAAGGCAGTTTCTACATAATGTGAACAGATTTTTAACATGACTGAACTAAGTACTCAATTTGTAAAATTGAATTACCAATCCTCAAGATTTCTAAGTACTCTGTACTGTGTGGTAGCTAAACCCAACAGTTTAATTAAGCTTTCTAAGTAAACTCATAATTACATTTTACAGTGAATACTCAAGATTTCTAAGTACTCTGTACTGTGTGGTAGCTAAACCCAACAGTTTAATTAAGCTTCTAAGTAAACTCAACTATTACTTTTACAGTGAATACTCAAGATTTCTAAGGTACTCTGTACTGTGTGGTAGCTATTTTATCAATTCAAAATAAAGTTTAACTTACTTGCTAAATTTAAGGCAATCGGGTTTCCTTAAGTTTTTATGTAAACCCAACATTTTAATTAAGTTCTAAGTAAACTCAACTAATACATTTTACAGTGTAACGTTCTTTTTTGACCATAGAATAACCAAAGAAAACACCCCCCTAAAGTTATATAGGAACCTTGACTGCAGCACTTTCATTACCAAAAGAGACGTTTAAGGAACGTCCCGAATGTTCTGTAAAGGTTCAGAATTTCATCACCTTTTGAGAAACTTTTAGGGAACGTTGCGCAGGGTCCTAGAATGTTGCCTTCTATGTGGGAGGGTTGTCCTGCTAAAAATTTTACGTTCCCAGAACATCTCAGAACGTCCACTGGTATAAGAACATTGTCTAGTATGTTCAGTCAGTAATGTTCAGTTTATGTCCTAAATATCCTCATTGTAAGTTTATGTGACCATAAAAATAACCAAATTGGAACGTCCCCCTAAAATCATATAATGAACCTTGAACTGCAGCTCTTCATAACCAAAAGAGGGTTTATGTCCCAAATGTTCTGTACAAATTTGGTTTTGTAATAAGTGAAGATGCAGAGATCTAGAGAGATCTGGGGCCGTATTCACAAAACATCTTAAGGCAAAAGTAGCTCCTAAATTGCCGATTTAGGAGAAACTCTTAAAAATATGGGCGTGTCAGTCCTAATTTAGGACTCCTACATTTTTGCTCTAAGAGTATTTCACAAAGCATTTTAGCGCTAAAACTAGCTCCTAAATCTGTGAAACGTAGGAGTAGTCAAGAGGACTCCTAAGTCACTAAGACCAATCACAATCAGTCCTAATCCACACAAAGACACTGAAAACCATTGAGGGAATAGAGGATAGAGCCTTAGGTGCTGAACATTTTCTTCATAAATGCAAATGCAATGCACTAAAAAAAATGTAATTATAGATTTGAATCAATGCCAAAAATTAATCTGTAACATAAATAAATATTGTCTGATTACCTTGGCAGTGGTTTACTTGTTTCACATTACAATAATTAATAGATTAAAAAAAAAAAAAAATATAATATAGTATATATATAATCATATATAGATATATATATATAATATATAATACTCATCTGTGTATTTATCCTCTTCTCGTGCTGATTTAGAAAGAACCGTTTGAATGTTTTTCTCCCAAACTTTGTGTTATAAAACATAATTTGTCGTTGCATTCTGCATTTCCGTTTAGAG